>JADLZL010006398.1:0-54659 GCA_015844335.1 Chrysopogon serrulatus
TAATAATGGAAAAAAGAAAGTTTCGAGTACATACAGCCAGTTTCTTACAAAATTTCTAGTAAAGGGGAACGAGAGCATAAGTAGATCAAAATGATTGTAAGCAGAGTTGGTCCTCCATCCACTCTTGGCGGAAAAATCCAATGCAATCAAAATACTTTACATTTCAGCACACTAAACTTGCTAATCATATCACACATATAAGTCCAAATCAGCAGAAATAGCACTGCTGCATGGCATGCAGACTATGAAACAGAGTTTTTTTTTTTCTTTTTTTTCTTTTTTTTCACGATCGTGCCTTAGCACGTTTTTCATTAAGAAGGAGGGAAAAAGGTCCGAATACAAATTCCGAGCTACGCCTGAACTCGGTAACCAAAGATTACCCAACTTAGTCGCCCCACAGGCAGACGAAGCTGATCAGAAACAGACACAGAAAAACCACGAAACACACCCCTACAAAGCATGTAGGCGACTACATCTTGAAGCTGGCGTGGGCAACGGATCAAGAGCAGAGCGCTAGAGCAGGGGCAGCAGCGCCCTTAGTTGCCTGAACCCCGAGGCACACCAGAGTTCGGCTTCGTCCAGGATCAAGGACAGAAGCCGCGACGGAGTGGCTGCGGTGCCCGAGAAGGTCCTGGCGTTTCTTTCCTTCCACAGAATCCAGCCCACCAGGAAGAACAGTGAGTCGAAGCCTCAACGAATGGCTTTAGGCAATCGCTTCCTGCAGTCCAGCCACCAAGCGATCGAGCCTATCTCATCACGAATGACCACCCAGTGAGCAAGGTGCAGGCGATCCAAGCAGGCGTGCCAGACCTCCCGACTGAATACACACCCCAGCAACAAATGATCGATGGTCTCCGGATGCTGATCGCAGAAAATGCAGTGGTTGGAGTCCTGGAGGCCGTGCCTGAATCTTCTGTCCGCCGTCCAACAGCGCCCATGCATGACTAGCCAAAAGAAGAAGCGAACCTTGGGGGAAGCGGATGTTTTCCAGATTTGCTTCGCTCCCAGCGGTCTGGAGCAGCCCAGGAACATCGCCCCATAGGCCGACGCGGATGAGTAGCAACGATCCGCGGTGAGGTTCCAGAGGAAGGTGTCCGGCGTGCCCGGCGCCAGGGCGACGCCATCGAGTCGCTCCCATAGTGCGACGTACTCGGTGAGCACCCGCAAGGTGGGCGGCCCCGTGATGTGCCTTACCCGGGCCCTGCCCGGCAACGCCTCGGCCACTGTGGCCTTCCTCTTGCTACGCCGGACTGCCGCGAAGAGCGGCGGCGCGAGCTCGCGGAATGCTCTGCCCATCGATCCGGTCGGTCAGAAAAAGGTCGACGCCCCATCCCCGAAGCCGGGCCATCGCGGGCTGCGTTGAAGAGTGAGACGACGGCGCACGCTTCGTTGATTGGCGGTTAGTGGCGTTCTGCACGCGTCCCGTCCGTCCTCTTCAACCATGCCCAGCGCGCACGGAGCGCTATACCGGCGCGCCGTAGGTCGGCAATGCCCAGACCCCCCCCTCGCGAGGCTCGCAAAACGATCTCCCGAGCCACCCAAAGATCGGCCGGTGGACACCGCCTCAGCTCCGCACTGGATGAAAGCACGGCGCCGCTTGTCGATGCATTGGATTGCCCACGGGGAGAGGCATAGGCGATTGACATATGCACGGGATTGCCGAGAGCGTAGCTCGCCGCCGCCTGGGTTCGGCCGAGATTTAACAAGTTGCCTTCAGCGGCCGAGGTATGAGGGCTGGCCACCGCGTCAATGAGAGGCTGCTCGTCGGACCTCCGTAGCTTGTAGATAGATAATGGTGTTGACACGAAACGTGATTCCCGTGCCTCACACTACGCAAGCCGAAAAGCGTGGCTTCAATCGAGCAAACCGCACGGTTTGGAGATCCGAAGCGTGCGATCAATTTGACCCAAACCGACAAGGGACAAAAGATTGTTAAATATAAAATCGGAACGTGCGGATGAGATGACAGTTCCGTATATACGGCCTAGGAAGCCACTTCGACGACATACGACTATAGAGAAGTTCGCTAATTATGCATGTGATTCATTCGGCTAATATGAAGACAAAATACGTAAAGCATTTGATTGCCGAATACGCATGCATGAGAAGACATGTTTGAACAAGTGAAAATTAACTACAAGTCGAAGCATAACCAAGCTCGGCAATTCAGTAGACTTCGGGGTCCATGAAGAAGGAACTAACAAACTATCACGAATAAATCCATCAAGAACTTGCATCCGCCGCATGACACTCAATCCTATCAAGATCTAAACGTTTCTAACGTGCAAGAACCCGCAACATGTAACAATCTAGATTGATCTAATTCGGCCACTTGAGCATATGATCTATTTATCATGACAATAAAAAGAATAAGAACGTTAAAGAGCGAATAGATCTATAAAAGTGTAGAGCCGAAACTAATCAATCTAGATCGGGCAAAAAAGTGTTACAAATAATTAAAAGCACTAGACACATGCAACACGTGGTAACTTAATGAATCTACTAGATCTTGCCGAATCTAATAGAGCCGATAACTAATCCTTGCTTCGCTAAGCTATCAAGCGGGCCTTTGCCGCCACGGCCATCTAGTCGAGATAAACAAAGCATAAACAAAGACTCGATAACTATCTTGCCTCGCTAAGCTATCAAGCGGGCGCTTTGCCGCACGGCCATCTAGTCGAGATAAGCGAGCATAAGCAAAGATTTCCCCGATCATCAAGCGGGGCGCTGCCGCACGGCCATCCGGTCGAGGCGAACAAGACTACTTGCATCAACATCTAAATCCACCGCATGATACTAGACATGATAGCAAGGTTGCGGAACTTACGGAGGTCGACGGATCGATGACTCCTCTCGAAGAACTTCGGCGACACGACAAAAGGGACTCGAAAATTGGCACGGGGCGGTTGTATTGATTTGATTGTGTATATCTTTTACAATGGTCGAGGGTTTATATTTATACCTGGACAAGCATAAGTCCTAAACAGATACGATTACAAAGATATTTAGGCAAGCACAAAGCCGTCATCTTTATTCTTCTCGGAATTGTCACGTTTCTTTCCTTTAAAGTCAGTCACCTTGCTTCCCGAATAGAGCTATTGTGTTTGAAGATAACCGCACACGTGACCACTTGCCGAAGCGACCTGAGCCGGTCGTATGTACGCTTGCCGAATAGCTCAAAGTTAGCCGACCGCACACCCATTTGCCGAACGTGTTGAATTCACCTTTCTCATATACCTTGCCGAATCGGCCCACCTGTCATTGACCTTTACCAAAATCCAGTGTTAACAAATGGTATACCCAAGTAACGCGACGGGAAATCCTCTGCCCGGAAGGCCAGGATTTGCTGTGTGAGCTCGATCTGTGGCGGTGAGCAGCAAATCGGGGTTGCCGCGCTCTTCTCCAAATTCGTGGAGAGGCCCGAGGCTGACACGAAGGCCTTAAGGATTGCCTGTACTGCCAACAAGTCGGAGGACTGGGGTACCACGAAAAGCACCAAGTCATGAGCATAGAGGCTGCTGCGGCACCTGATCGCTGCAGAACCCATGGTAGTGAGGTAGTGGTTGTTTTCCAGCCAGAGGATCATGTGGTTCAGCACCTCCATGACCAGCACGAACAGCAGCGGGGATAGGGGGTCTGCCTGACGGAGACCGCGGGCATGGCAGATTCGATGACCCGGGCGGCCATTGAGGAGGACCTTGGTACTTGCAGTAGAAAGGATTGTTGACATCCAATTGCGCCAACGCAGACCAAATCCTAGGTGCTGCAGAACCTCGAGGAGGAATGCCCAAGACACCGTGTCAAACGCTTTTGCAATGTCAACCTTGAGCAGTATTGTTGGTGCCCTTTTCGCGTGGAGCAGCTTGCAGGATTGTTGTACAGCTCGGAAGTTGTCATGGATGCTTCTCCCCTTGATGAACGCGCTCTGGTTGTGCCTGACCATGCCGTCGATCCTAGAGGCGAGTCGGTTCGCAAGACATTTGGTGATTAGCTTGCTGAAGCTGTGGATGAGGCTTATCGGCCTGTAATCCTTGATTTCCTCGGCCTCATTCTTCTTGCGTAGCAGGACCATGTATGCCTCGTTGATTAGGTGGAAGCTCCTCATGTCCAAGGACCAGAATGCGTTGAAAGCATTTAGCACGTCGGCCTTAATAATATCCCAAGCAACCTTATAGAATCTTGCGGTGAAGCCGTCCGGGCCCGGGGCCTTGTCATTCGGCAGGTTGGCGATGGTTCGCCAGACCTCCCCCTCAGAGAACATGTCGTCCAGCTCATGAAGATCAAGCGACGGTAGGCCAATGGCGGCCACGGAGATGCGCTTCGGGCGCTCAAAGTTGGTCCCCGGGATCTTTGTTGAAGTATGGAAGATCGCGGCGCCTTGCCTTCGCCCCGCATGACCGGTTGCCCATCCACCGCGAGCGAGGAGATATGGTTCTTGCGGCTCCGATGGCGTGCTGCGCAGTTGTAAAACCCGGTGTTGGCGCCCCCCCCCCCCCGGACACGCACAAGGCTGCCTCACAATTGAGCGTGCTAAGGAGGCGAGGCCAAGCGTGTGCATCTTCAGGAATCTCCTAAGCTGGGCTTCCTCCGGCGATAGCGCGCGCTGCTCTTGGGTGACGTCAAGGCGCGTGACAACCTCCCGCGCAAGAGCAGCCGGAGGCGCATTAATCGCCGAGGCGACTCGGGCTCCAGCTCTGCAGCGCCTTGGCAACATTGCGGAGTTTGAAATCAAGAATACGGAAGGGGTCTGCCATGATCAGAGTGGGTTGCCAGGCGCACGCAACAACATCCAGGAAACCTGGGAGCTTCGACCAGAAGGACTGGAAGCGAAATCTGCGTTTGGCCCATGGCACAATGTTGAGCCTCAGTAGGAGCGGACAATGGTCAGAATAGTCCGTAGACAAGGCACCTAGATGGTGGTCCGAGAAGAGTGCCATCCAATCTGTCGACCCGAAAGCATGATCCAGACGCTCAAGCGTGGGCTGCTCTCGCTCATTCGACCAAGTGAAGCGACGTCCCGAAAGGAGCAACTCGTCCAGCAGAGTTCGGTCCAGAAAGGAACGAAAGCGGCGCATGTTCCTATGGTCGAGCCTGTCGTTACTCTTGTCTTCAGCTCAGTATATCATGTTGAAGTCGCCACCACGGCAGCCCACGGGCCCCGCGTTTTTGCAATCTGAATGCGGATAGCTCCTCCAGAAAGAGGGCCTTCTCGGCGTCATGTTGTGGGCCGTACACCACGGTGATCCACCATAGAGCCTCAGGGCGCTCAACCTCAGCAAGCAACGCAGCGAGGGAGTACCTACCCTTGACGACGTTGGACACCACCCAGGCATCGGTGTGCCAGGCAAACAGAATCCCTCCCAAGAAATTTACAGCCGACACACATTCGTAACCGAACTGGGATCCTAGAGTTTCATTAGCCCATTGCCTACAGAAATTGGTGACTTTTGTCTCCTGGAGACATACCAGGGAAGCACGCTCCCGAAGGACTAGATCACGAACTACGTTGCGGCGGGCACGGCCATTGAGGCCATGCACGTTCCAGATAAAGCAAGATGGCGTTGACATTGTAGACACGCAGAAAGCAACCTTGCAGGTGAAGCCGTCGCCTAGAGCGCAGCCTCCTCGTCGAGGCCAGCTAGGTCGAGGTCCATGGCAACGGGGTCGATGCCCATGGCGACTCTTGCCGGCGCCAGGCGACTTGGACGCCGAAAGCTGGGCGGCGAACGTGGGGCAGTACTTGTCAAAATCAGCGTTGGGGCGTAGGGATTTGCGGCGTTGGCGCGGGACTCCGTGGCCATTCCCCTTTTTTTGCATGGTAGACCCCCGCCAAGACGGTGCGGGCAGGCCTTGGCGGCTTGGCGGCGAGGCGAGCACTCCGACGCAGTGAACCGAACGACCTTGGGGTCCTAGCCTTTCGAAGACGCGGTTTGGTGGTGAGCAACGGGGTCTGCAGCAGCAGGCAGATCAACGACCTGATCTCGCCCTCCACATCCTGCCATGGCGACCCGGGCTGGCCGGGCCAACCCCCTCACCGATGCAAAGACACATCGGGCGAAGTTCCCGGCGGGATCAACCGGTAGGGAGAGCAACGTGCCGCAAGGTCGGGCGTGGCCAACTCGAGCTGCATGACCTCCCACGGGGAGCACGGCCCGACAATGTCACGCTGGGGCGAGGAGAGGAGGGGCAGTTCATCGCCAAGTATAGAGCAGCATGGCCTGGTTGGGCGTCCCCTGATGGTGGCGGAGCCCAGGGAGGGAGCCGGTTGCAGTTAGGCCGTGCGACGTGGGCCTAAGTCCGGTGAGAAGGAAGCCCACTCGGCGGTAGCTAGGCTGGTAAGCAACCTAGGGGGGTAGCGCCGAGGCCTCGAGCTGCATGGGGTCAAGCGACGACCTCCTCCCCCGCGATCGAGCACCGGATGCCCCCACCCCCCGTCCCCCGCCAAAGGCAGCCAGAATCCGGTGAATCCCGCCCGGGATCCCCCTGTCGCTCCACGACCAACAGGCACAGGAGTTGCTTCTCGGGCGCCGGGCACCTGCACCGAAGAGTTGACCTCCGAGGTCACGGACTCGCGACGGGCGAAGCTTCCAAAGCAGAGGTGGCCCCGCCAAGACCAGGCCCTCCCCCGAAGCGACACGTGCCCCTCCCCGCAAAGCATCCGCGTGGACGTCATCCGCAGCATCCCGGGTCCCACCAAAGAAGAACACCACCCCCACCGGCGGCGTTCCGGTGGCCCGTCGGCAGAACGCGGCTCCCAAGACCTCGCCCAACGAGGGAGGCCCCCCGTGCCCCCCTCCTCCGCCGGAAGGCGGGCGGAGGGAGGGGCGTCGAACGAACCCCGGCCGGGGGGTCGCCCCGGCGGGTCGGGCGCCCTCGTCGTGGAACGGGAAGTCATCGTCGGAGGAGGAGGAATCCGGGGCATCCCAGTCTTGGAACTCGATCACACGCATACGCGCTAGGTAGCGCATCGCCGGGAGGTTAGGGTGAATAACCTCGTGCTCGCGGAGGAACAAACAGCCATGAGGATCGTGAGGTGGGGAGGGCTCCGGTATCACAACAATCTTCTGTTCAGGAACGAGCGTGGGATGGATGCACCAGGCGGCGACGAAGATCTCACGCGGGTCGTCGGCGTCGACGCCGCCGTCGTCCGGGGTAGCGACCACGATCTGCGCGCAGGAGGAGCCGAGGAGCTGCTGCAGCACAGTCGTACTAAGGGCGTGTATCGTGGGACTCGATGAGTACATTTCATTATTAGTCCTTAAACTATACGTCAAAAATCTTCATAAAATTGGCTACATGGCAGTCACGTCCGATTATATGACAACATGAACCCTACATGTGAAGTCAACGTGCCATTCTCATCTCCTAAATTATCCACTCTCCTCTCTATGTGTATATCTCTGAACCCCTCCATGCCTCCATCAACAATGACAGCTCTTGGCCACACTGAGATTTGGCATTGCTAAGGTATGCATGTACTAGCGATGATGGCCTTGATGTCATAGTCCTTCAAGGTCAGTCTTGTCTTCATGGTATTCCTAGCTAGCTCATTGAAGGAAAGGAGAAAGAGAAGAGATGGAGAGATAGAGCTAGTAGTGGACACTAAGAGCACATCCAATGCATCAGTTGTGGCTTTACATGTCTAAATAGACTTAGATGTCACCGTGTGTATAGATTAGGTGCTTTGCGGTTGTCAATGTAGCCTGCAGAAGCTACTGTAGCCTCGAGGAGAGAGAACATGGGACCTCAAGTTAAATGTGACGCATGAGATAAAACCGACAAAGGAAGAACATCAACTTAGGATCACAAAACAAGAGTGTTCTAACTTGCCATAGGTGAATAGTACTCCTAGATATCCGTTCCTACTTGGTTAGAATCTTTTTGCACGAGGCTAACATTGTTTTTTTTATAAAAATGAGGCTAACATTGTTGTGTGCATGCGTTGTACATGGCCTAAATTTGATCATCAAACATCCCACTAAGGTGGCTTAATACAAGTTCTAGGACTTGGGTCTCATAAAGTCTAATTAGCCAGTTTAGAGTAGCAAAAGAAAATAAATTTTGAGAGTACTTAACTTAGAGGAGAACATGGGATTTTCAAGAACCACTAACTTATTTTCGCCACATGCATGCCAGGGTTATACATCATCGCACACTCAACAGTCTACATAGATGATTTAATGCAAATTTAGAGTGCCAAAAAGGTGTATTTTTAGAGCACCAAGATCTAGATGATAATGTGGGACGAGTTCAATGACTACTAATAAAATTTATTCTCCAAATTATATCAAGGCCGATTGCACAAGCGGTGGACATAAAAAAAAAACCATACTAGAAAAATATGCATCATAGCACTAGTTCACAAGCTTTTTTTCGTTGTCGCCTCCTCCCGTATCCATCACCCTAGGGCTTTTCCAACACCACCACCACATCATAGTCCACCTCGTTTCCATATAATGGTCTCGTTGATGGTAACGAAGAGCTAGGACACTTTGTCGTTCAATTTAGTCATAATATATTACTAGTTAGAGTTTAGATTTAATAAATTGTGCTCTGTGGCCCCTAGCTTTATCTCCTTTTCACAATTTGCACAATTGAATACTTTACTCATGTGCGTGCTTTAAGAAACGTTGCCAAACAACTCCTAAATATCTGTCAGAATAATTTCTCACTTCTTTTCACCATGCTCCCTCATCAAGGAGTGGAGCTCTACTAAACAGGTCTGTCGGGGACCAAATTAAGGGCCCTTCTAACAATTAGGCCCAAGAGACGCAAAACTAGGCCACACAAGAACGAAACACGGCCTGCCAAGGCCCAGCCAAGACCGCGCACCAACACCACCGAGCCCACATTGCGGGGACTTCAAGCAAGCGCTAGCTTTCCGCCCATCCAAGCCTCCTTCATCAAGGCCTCGGACGAGTTCCTGTTTTCCGCCTCGCCCGGAGCCTCCCGTAGAGGCCTCGGGACGGGCGTCCCTTTCCGACTTCGCCCGAGGCCTCTGTGGCGAGGCCTGCGGGCGTCCTGCTGAGTCCCGGCCTAGCCCTCCCCTGCTGAGTACTCGGACGGGCACTAACGCCCGCCTCGCCCGAGGCCTCCCTGCTGGGCCTCGGACGGGCGCAACGCCCCACGCCTCGCCCGAGGCCTCCTGCTTGAGGCCACCGGGGCGGGCCTGCCTCCGCCTGCGGGCCTCCCTGCAGCGGCCTCCAGGTTCCCGCCTTCCGTCCCGACCGAGCCCCGCGCTGGGCCCTCTCCGGACGACACGCGCCGCATCACCTGGTCAAGGACTGACCACTGACTTGACGTATATCCACCGCTTCGCCTTCCCACATTGGTATCGAGGCTAAGCAGCTAGCCCTGGCGAGGCACCGTCCATTTCCCTCTGCACCTCTGCGCCGCACTCGCTGATTACGCAATCCCCACCACAGTAGCGGCCATGCCTGCCACTGTAGGGCGACATGATAAACTAACCCCGTAACAGGTCCCATCACGGGGAGTCCAGATACGGAGCATGCCGCATCCCGGGCAGGAGCACGGCGCCACCCACATGCGGCGGCCGAGTCTTCCGTGCCCGGCCACTATGCACCCAGGCTTCGAGCCGAGGCGGATGAAGATGGCCCCGCACGACGCTGCGTCTCTACGTCGGCCACGCCGTATAACGACAACGATGCGCGCCCTCGGGGCCCGGACGGGAGTGAGTCAAAAGCTACAGTAGGCCACGGTACCTGGGCACGCTCATCATGACGCCCACGCCGACCCCTGCAGAGGCAGACGTCCCCTCCTTCACCAAGAAGCGAGGAGCGACTCCACGGGGACGGCGCCCGCCATCGACGATCTTGGGCGCCGTGCAAGACAAAACCGCCGCCCTCACCCGGGGCCTCGGCACAAGGAGAAGGGGAGCCCCTAGGCCTCGGCAGGATGAGGCGGCGCCCACCGCCGTCTTTCCTATTCAAATACTGTACTGTAAAGCCCGTCCCTCCCCTTCCGGCTATAAAAGGGGGGGGACGGGGGTCCTTCCGGGGACAGGTGAATCCTAGGAAGCAAGTCAAGCAATCTCCTTGGCAAACAACACACACACACACACTCACTCATCTCACACGAGACTTGGGACAGTTCCCTCTCTCCACTTGCTTGTACACCCTACCTACAGGCACCTTGGTGCAGGATAATACAAAACCTTTTTGTGTCCTTCTTGCACACCATCCAGGGTTGGGAGCACGCACGTAAATTCATTCGTTGGTACTAGGACCACTAGTTTTAGCACCGACAGGTTGGCGGCGCCCAGTAGGGGCTTGTGCGTGCTTTTCGCTTTCCTTCCCGCCAAAACTACGGAATGGCCAAGAACGACATTTCGGGCGGATTCCCAGCCCTAGCTCCACTCCACTCCGGCCTGGGCTGGAGCCGGGGACCCCGATCCGGTTTGGTGAGCTCGAGTTCGTGTCAACTGGAGTCCGATGCGACATGGAACTTCTCCCGGCCGGAATCCGGGGACCTCCCGACCGTGCTCCGGTGGACCTACGCCCGGCCCGTCGGGAGGCGCCGTGGGTAGCGTTCCCGCCAGCGCGGCGGACGCACCACGGCGCCCGGCCCGGTGACGGAGAGGACCTTGCGGCGTTGTGGGCTGGCGGCCAGCGCCGCCGCCATCGCCACCACGCCCGACCATTTGGCACAGTCAACGCCGGGCCGCCGCGTGCGCAGCGCACGTCTCCACCGTCATGGGAGCCGGAGGAGGCGTCCACGCCGTCGGCGGCGCTCCACGGGCGCCTCGGCGCGGACATCCCCGACGGATCCATCCACGCCTATGAGGAGTACACGGTTAGGCAGAGGAGCAGCGGCGCCACTGGCGGCGCTACATCCACCCGATCCGGGCGCTACCTCGCGGACACGGAGGCCGGGGTTCCTTCCGAGCATGCCGCCGCTTTCGGCTACCCGGCTCGACTCCCGAGCGACATGTGCGATCCGACTCGTGAATGCTTTCACGTGGAGATCGGTGAGCTTCGGCGTGGCGGCAACGGCAACGACGGGCGGGCGACTGTGGCCGTGATCCCGTGCCCCCAGAGCCCGGCGGGGCGCAACCCCGAGGACCCTAACACATCCCGGCCTCCCGGCCAGGGGCCACAAACTCCGGCAGATGCGGGCCCTCTGGGACCGGCCGAGCCACCGGCTACCCCTCGAGAGGCCACGGCGTCCCGCTATCGAGCGGATTCGGGAGCTCGGGGACGGGCTCGAAAGGCGACCGTCGCCTGTTACGGACGGGGAGATAGAAGCGCATTTCCAGCATGCCCACCGCGGCGCACGCAATCCTAGCCCTGGGCTGCTCGTCAAGACGCGTGACGCCACGTAAGGATCGCCAACGGCAGGGTGGAGAGCGCCCCCATCTTCCCACGCGCAAGTCATAACGTCGCGGCGGCCGCCCTCCTCGTCCGGTCGATACTAGAACCATCGACCCGGAGGAACGGCGGATTCGAGATGATCCGCGAGATTATCTCGAGACCGCCGCCCTGTCAACAAGCCGGCTTCGGCCTCCCGGCATCGGACACCGAGGGATGAGGAGGACGAAGGCGCCCACGACGCGACGAAGCTTCGGTCCATCGGGACCCATCGCGAAGGCCGATCCGCGGGCGTCTTGGGACGACCGCGGCAGCATCGGCGATGGTGACGCACGCAACGTCATCAACAACGCCGCAAAGGAAGCGGAGCCCGGGCGGATCGACCGCCCCGCCGAGAGGCGGAAAGCGCGATAGCGGCGAGGGACGCGGCGATGCCGATCCTCGGGGGCCGCGCGCCTTCAGCCGGGAGATCCGCGGCGCACGGTTCCCCTTCGGTTCGACAGCCGGCCAATCTTGCCAAATACTCGGGAGAAACGAACCCGAGGTTTGGCTCAACGACTACCGCCTAGCATGCCAGCTTGGCGGGCGCGGACGATGACCCGGCTTATCATCCGCAACCTTCCGCTGCACTTGGGTGATTCGCACGCGCTGGCTGGAGCATCTTCCCGCCCGCACAATCCGCGACCGGGTCCGAGCTAGTCGGGTTTTTGTGGGAAATTTCCGAGGGCACATACGTGCGCCCAGGGAATTCGTGGGATCTCCGCAGCTGCCGCCGAGAGGCCCGACGAGACGCTACGTGACTTCATCAGGCGCTTCTCGAAGAAGTGCAGAGCTGCCCAACGTGGCCGGCACCTTGAAACGACCCGCGATTTCCACGAAGGGAAATCCCACGTAGTACATCATTTTTATTGATACCACAGTTCATACATCGTGAAAAGGTACAAGTTACAGAGTATTACAACACTTGCAACACACCTAGGTACACCGTATTCTAACGATAAACACACACGCGGATCAACATCAGAGTAGACGTAGCGTCGTAGCGGGTGAAGGCTCCTCCTTCATGGAGAATCATCAGAGTTGGGGTAGAGTATCAGCGGGCGTAGACTAGATCTCCTTAACCAAACTTGAGTGTAGGAACGAGACCACCTAATTCTTCCAGCTCCATTATCGTCGTAGTCCTCCTCGGGTACCAAACCTGCTCAACTCTATCAGTACGATTTGTACTGGCCACGGGCTCCCACCCTATGCTTTGCTTTGCTATGTGGAAAGTGGAATGCAAAGGTAGGGAGAAAAAGGCCTATATTTGGCTGTAGTTTTCCTATGCCAGTTCATAAAGTAAAATATAATATAGATCATCAAGTTTTAACCCATCTCATCCACGCATCCATCCATCCCATCCATATCCATATCCATGTCCACACATCTCACCACACTCTCACTGGTCGGCAAGGAAGACTCCCGCTCCTCCTTGCCTCAACGGCCTAAGCCGGAAACCAACCACACCCATGGGGGGAAGAGAATTGGACACCTCTCACTATAACGAACGTGTGTACTCACGGGGAATGTCCCATGCGGGGACACGGCTATACGTATAGATTTAGTAACTCTGCAGAGCTTGTACACTGGAACCACAAGATCACCATCATCGGCGATGCCTCGTCTAGGCCGATACCAAGCTGCCGCCCTAAGCGGCCCGATGCCACTCTACCACTCGGCTACGGGGCACCCCAGGAGATCCACCGGCACGCCGAGGCGTGAGGCGTGGTACGGATCCCGATGGATACCACGCTGTCTCAGGAGGGTGTGGGTCTCGGCACCCGTACCTCCCTACACTATCACCTATCAACCTAGTAGTAGCAGCAGGGGGCCAGCTAGTCGTCAAGTCAGACCCCGCCCATTCAGAGACGAGTGGTGTGCACGAAAAGGTCCTGTGAACCGAAGGAACGCCAAACCAGTCCTTAGTAGGACCGGGCAGGATATCTTCACAAGGGGCTCAGCGCCCGTGCCTCGATGGCACCTCCATTCCGGGGATTCGTCCCACAAAGACACTCCTCCCCGAAATCTACTCACATCACATGTACCCGCCACAGGTACTCTCTCACATAGGGAGTGCCCAGATCACACTCCTCCGGCAAGACTTGTCCCCCCGACTCGTCGTAGATCCCGCCCGATCGACAAACCCCTCACCACACACCCAAGACACACGCCAAGATCTCTCCCACGTTATCCCCAGTTATCCAGTTCACGGCACCACGTACCTTAGCCACACACAAGCATGTATGAGTAAAGTGTAAGTGTGTAGCAAGTATCATGAAGTAGGCGAGTGTCTATCCTAGCAGCGGGTGTGCAGGGGAAAGGTTGCGTCAAGGTAATGGCTTATCAAGCAATCTACCATGCATCCTATCACAGTTCATTTGCATAAAGTAAAGCACTAGCAACTACATATTGCATGTCTAATAGGATTCTACGAGGTTGGGTGGGGACGTGGCACCTGTTCACAAAGCATCCCATAGTCATCCACATCTGGTTGCTCCTCGTATCTCCTCCTCCAGCGGATCTCCGATCCATCCATCCATCATCGAGATGCAACTACCTCGGTATAGCGACAAACAAGGCAAAAGAGCAATCAATCCCTAACCAAAATACAGTACTCCCCAAATAGGCGGCAAAGAAGATGAAGGAACCAGATAACTCCGAATAAACACCAAAAGACTTAGCTCTCATGGGGAGTGTCCAATCCTTGGGCTCTAAACAAACAGAGGTGGTTGTTTGTTAAGCATAAGCTCAGATCGAGGCCTCGAAATAGTCCGTATGTCCCGGGTCAACCATGTCGACTGCATGCGGCTCCAAGAGAGGAGGCCTTGATCCTAACTTAACTTAAACAAACACCACGGCTTGTGGTCTCCCAATCCGAACGTCATGGAATTTGGCGGGACCGGGGGATCACAAGCAAAAGGGAAAAGGAAATAGGAACAATAGGGTTTGGCCCTTGTGGTTTTAACCCGCAAGTCACAACTACCACATAAGATTCGAGTAAGAACGATTAACACGAACAGAGGAATTGTGACTTGGTTCTGAGGCTCTTTAGCTTACCCGTCATGGTAGCCGACGGTAGCAAAAGAGATTGAAACACAAACGACAGAGGAGCGGCTACAGGTCCCTCTCGACCGACGACACAACAACGTCGGGAGCCGAAAAAAGAGAGTAGCACAACAGGGGAAGAGAGAAAGAGAGTTAGCTAGGCATGTCCATGCCGTGGCCTCGGTCACATCCTCAGTGAGGATGGTTTTCCAACGGTCGATCAGGTCGACTCACATGGTCCGAGAACGAGACATAGACCATAGCTTCGCTAACTAGAAGAGATAGTCCAGTCTTTGATCCAATCATCAAGGCTAAGACGGGATCGAAATGTAACGGCTAGCGGGGAAAATTAAAGGGTAGAAAGGAGAGGGGGCGATGATCCACTCCTTCCAATGCACATGCCACAGCAAAAGGCAGGGCATCGAAGAGGAGCGATGCACAAGAGTACGAGTGCCTAATCCGCTCGTAGGGTACCTCGACCAAGGTGCACTATACGCACTAAGGCATGCCTAGAGCTCCTAACGGTGCGGTTGTCACCGTGAGAACTCAGGGATGTCATGGTCTATTCTAGGTACAAACATACGAGGGGTTAAGCACGAAGGACCCAAGAGAGAAAAGGTGAGATTCGCTTTCCTTTGATCCACTCGCCATTGCAATCGACGGAATCGAGAGGAATGGAATCGGGGAGAGCAATAATAGAACACCGACGAACTCGATCGGACATCAAACGAGATTTTGGTTCCACAAGACTTCGGTCCACTTGACATGGCAATAGTCAATAATCAAAGTACTCGGAGTCAAGAAGTCAATCCACGCCTTTACTGAACTAGCGAGGATCGAAAGGATAAAGAAGGAAGAAAGGCCCGCACTCTTCTCGACCTACTCGTCATGGCAAGGGGACGGTGGTCGGAAGAAAAGAGACGGAAGTCTCGCACGGTCCATGATCCAAACCCACTCGTAGGGCACCACGACCTCCCTTGCAACTAAAGCGGCAAAAGCTATTCCTCAAGTTCGTAGCGATACGGTTGTCATCATAAGAACCGAGGAATGCTCCGGTCTAAGTGGTGCAAGCATGCGAGGTGGTAGGGAAAATAGCTCAAGAAAAGAAAGGCAAGAAAAGAGGTGGAGCCCGGCAGGTCATGGCGAGGCAACTCGCGGCCATGAGCTTCACCTAACGAGTTGGCTCTCATCGCCCCACAATCGTCGTTTCCTAGTTCATCCCACCGGACTAGGTCACACAAGGACTCACCATATACGGGTAATATCCGCATCGTTTGAGTCCCCAGCAATCACGTCTTAGGGCTGCGTAGGGTTTAACGATCATAGTGCGATGGAGCTAACTAAAATACGAAAAGGAGAGATCGTGCTCAACGTCACGACCATGGCAGGCGAACTCGCGATCGCACGTCCGAACACGTCTCTCTACCGGCTCGAAGGCTCGGTCCACAGACAATCACCACATGACACACAAGAGGCAACCTCCCAACACAAGAACTAAATTAACATGACTAACACAGGCGGAGTACACATATCCATAGCGCAAGAGATATAGACCGCACGAAGGCACGCAAGCATGTGCATAAATAGGCTGATATATAGATATAATGCGACATCGGTGAATATGAGTAAAAGCGAAAGTGTTGCCGACGTCGAGGACGGGCGTCGGGCGGAGTTTGATGGTTGGACCTTGGCGGGGGACGGCGACAAGGATGGTTGGGCTTCCCGGAGCGTCGCCGAAGGTGGCAGGGGGCTGTGGCCAACCAGGCTTAGCCCTGGTCAGCTGTGGCCACCTCCAGCCAGCTGTAGCCAACCGAGGCCAGCCGGCAGCCAGCTCTGGCCAGTCCTGGCGGCTGCTGGTGGCCAGCGGCTAGCTGTGGCTGGCCGGGGCAGGCTGCAGGTGGCCGGGCGTGGCTATGACTGGCCGGGTGAAGGCGGTTCACGGCCGGGAGTGGCGGGGACGCTGGCTGTGACCTCCTGCAGGACATGGAACTCGGCACGACGGCCGGTTCTAGACATGGATGTCGGCAAGTTCATCGGAGAGAAGGAAAAGGCGGGGCTTTGGTATCGAGAGGCTCACCGACGACGGTGGTGGTGCTGCTGGTGACCGGGCTCGATGCGGCTCTGGCCGTCACGGCCGGCGGCAAGACCGCCGATGGACCTCGGTCCCGAGGCCGACGGCCGTGGCTTTTGGAGACGCGGCCCACGCTTGGTGCGCCGGGCAAGGCGCGACGCAAGGAAGACGGAGGACGCGGGCGTTCGCAGCGCACGCCGACGGGCGAGGCGTAGCACGCCGAGGAGGACGTGGCCAGCAAATCGTCGTGGATGGCGAGGTCGACGCAGCGCTGGTCCTCCGCAGCGTCGACACGAAGCGGTGCTCGCTCGGCGGCCGCTTCGGGCGTGGATTTGAGGCGGAGCGGGCGTTGGCGCGCGCGGGCAGGAAGAGGAAGGGTGCTCGGTGATGTTTGAGGCGGGGAGAGGTGGTTGAGCGCGACGTCGGGGCGAGGACTCGGCGCCGGCGGCACGGACGGCGGTGGTGGAACGCGAAGGTCGAGGCGCGCGGGGGTAACGCCGCTATCGGCGCTTACCCACGCCACGGCGGCCGCGATGCTCCAGGCGGTATCGTCCTCCCACGGGAGCCGCCCTGGCTGTGGCGGCGCAGGCGCGAGCCAGGGCCAGCAGGGCGCCCAGCAGCGGCTGTGCCGCGCTGGCGGTAATGGGACGCGGTGGCCGTGCAGCGAAAGGGGCGGCAACCCATGCGACGAAGGCGCTGGGCGAAGGTGGGCGCGCTGGATGGGGCGCGCCGGACGGGAGCTTCAGCGTGGCATGGGCGGGCGTTGTTCCAGGGGCGCCGCTTGGCTGCGCTTCTGGCGGTGTTAGGCGGAGAGCAGCGGCTGCGCAGGCAGGGGCGGCTTTGGGAAGGAGCAGGAGCGGCGGTCACGCGGCTACCGGTGGAAACGGGAGATGAGCGCGGCCTTGCCTTTATACGGGCTGTGGCTAGGCTCCTGGGGAGGCCGGTGATCTTCGGGTGTCCGTGCCCGCCTAGGGGCGCGTTGCACGCATCTAGGACTGAGCACAGAGACGGGCGCCGGACGGGGTCCTGAAAGGGCGGCGGCGGGCGGCTTCTCGCCTGAGCGCCTTTGCTCTAGGGTTTGGGGCGGGGAGTGCACGGCCGGGCCAAGCCCGGGCCGCCGGTGGCATGGGCCGTGGGAGGGAGCGGCCTGCGCGAGCAGGGAAGGGGCAAAGCTGGGCCGCCGGCTTGTGCCAGCGCTGTGGGCTGGGCCTCGCTAGCGGCGGGAAAGAGGGGAGAGGGGGGGGGTCGGGCCGGGCCGCGCGCAAGGGAGAGAAAGGGAGGCTCTTTGGGGGCTTTGGGTCCAAAGAAAGGAAGAAAGTTTTCCCATTTTATGGCAAAGGATTTTTAAGGGACATCATAAATACGAGTAAGTGTGATTTGGAGAAGATCTAGTGGAAAACTTGAGATAGACTCCATAGAAGATTAGTGGGGTTTTCCGATTGTTCGGGGTTATGGTCTAGAGAGAGAATTTGCCATGGCTTGTGCACTCCATACACTGGAAAATCACACAATTGGGAACTGACTCGAAAAACGGAGCAACTCCTACAATCAATTCTATATGAATGCAACGTCTCACTAGCGCATTCTCACAAGTTTGACCTAGGAACCGCATGCTCCACACGTTTGCGGGGAAAAATTTTAAAAAGTTCAGATTTTTGGTGTTTGGAAAACCCGGGATGTTCTGAGACTACTACCCCCTTACAGGAATCTCGTCCTCGAGATTCAGGTGTTGTCTAGGGTTGATGGCCCTTACTCGATGTCCCACCAAAGCATCAATGCACAAATTTTCTTGAAAGAAAAATTTTGGAAAGGGGTTTTGAAGGTAGGGCTTTTTGGAGAAAGCATTCTGCAAGAAGCTTTTGAATGGAGAGAGGCATCTCGGAGAGGGCGCGAAAACTTTTGTTTGTCAAATTTTTTTTTGCAACCAGATGTTTTTGAAACTCTTTTTGAAATCAAGGAGTTTTTTTTTATTAAAAATAAAAACATTCTTCAAAATTTAATTTCTTTGCAAAAGATAGATCTTTTCAAAAAGAGGGTCTACTCGTAGTAAAATCTTTAAATTCTGAAATATGTTTTTAAAACAGATGGGATGTTAAGAAGGGAATTTGCAAAATCCAAAATAATGTTGAATACAAAATGATGTTGTGCGAAAAATTTCTTTCAAAGGATTTATTTTTTTTCAATTGATTTTTCAACAAAAGAAAGGGGTGCTCTCGGGTGGTATGCGGTGCCGATTAGAGCAGCCACAGTCACTTTCCTTGATACCAGCATACGCTCGGTAGCAAGCCATGTGGAGGCCTCACACATGGGGCCCTAAGTTTAAATAGCGGCATCATAGATCAAGATCGTGGCTTATCCCCATAGGTGGCCGACAATGTCCCAAAATCTTGAACTAAAGGAAGAGGAGGGGGTTTTTAAAGAGAAAGCTTTTTGTAAACTATTTTGAAAGCGTTTTTTTTTCAAAAATAGAGATTTTTCAATCTTTTTATTTTGCAAAAAATTTTTTGAGAGGAAGGAGGTTGCAACCTTTGGTTTAAAATTAACACAAATAATTTGAAATTGGTTGCTACCCATTTTGATTCAAAAACCGGTAAATCATGAGTTTTCATTTTTACAAAGCTAAAGCAAACCCCGAAAGAGAGATTTGAAAAGGTTTGAAAAAGACTTTTAATTTGTGAAACAAATCAACACTTTTTGGTTTTTTTTTTTTTTTGAAAAGTGGGGTTTAAGACCCATATCCCTTGGAAGACTTGCGTGTCGATTTTTTTTTTGAAATAGAAGAGGGTTTCAAAGGACACCAAGTTCACGGGATTCAAAACCATTTTTTTTATCAGAAGGTTTTGCAAATGCCAAAAGATTTCCCAAAGCTTTTAAAAGTGAGTAGTTTTTCAAAGTCCATTCGAACAAGACAGAGAGTTGTTTGAAACACTTTTGAAATCCGGCGTTAAAGGTAAAATATGCGCTTTCAAAAGGTGTTGAAATCAAAGATTTCGGAAGCTCAAATCTTTTGGAAGGTCTCATTTGCGGTAAAACAATTCAAAAAAGGAGAGCAAGCCAAAAGATTTAAAGTCATTTTTCACATCAGCAGGTAAAGCTTTCACAAAAAGAGACTCAATTTTTGAGAAACACTTTTTGAAATCAGATTTGAAAAGCGCATTTTGATTTGTAAAAGTAACTTTTGGAAAGTTTGTAGACAAAAACCTTTTTGAATCTATGTTGTTTCACAAAGTTGGTTGTAAAACTCATTTGAAATCAGAGATGGTTGCTTTCAAAAAGAGAAGTTTGACTCACAAAGTGAAATCAAAACTTTTTAAAACAAATTCGAGCCGAAAAGGTCTTTGTCTTGAAAGGATTTGTCAAAATCCTTGTCTTGAAAACATTTTGTCAAATAGAAGTTAAAATTCGACTCTGGAAAGCGAATTTTGGAACACACATTTTTTTTTGAAAGAGAAACCAAAATTTTAAATAGTCCGAAGATGACTCTTTGAACCCAAAATAGGTTTTGGAGGGGAAGTTTTAAACCATTTTCATTTGGAAAAAGGGAAACTCTCTAAAGCTTTTGAAACTTTTACCTTTTGATGTAAAATCACTCTCTTTTTTTTGACAAAGGGCTTTTGAAGGTAAAGTGAGCAGCTTGGAAGAGAAGTTTAGTTTTAAAGACTAGAGAACCATTTTGAAGGGAGGTTGACAAAAATTTGACGCATTGACTCTCTATTTCCAGTCATAGGTCAGGCTTCGTTTTTGGAGGGCTAGGTTACCCAGGCTTCCGGAATCACCTATACAAAATAAACTATGGATTCTACACACAGACAATTAAGAAGCATAATAAGCATAACAACACAAGATCCAGGCAATCAGACAGCATTACAACTCCTATATGCATAGTGTTGACTTGAAGCGACTCCTAAGCCTTCAAAGTCTCACACATCTACCGATCTAGCGTGGGCAGAAGTAGGGAGTGATTCCTAAGGGTCTTTTCCTCATATCAGGGCGGTCGGAAAGCAACAGAACTCAAGGCAAAGGGAGAAACAACTGTTTTCACTACTATCTCCTATAACAGGTAGGATTGCTGGCTTCTATACTAGTGTTTGGGTCCTAGTATCTCGTCCTACAGTCAAGTATGGCTCTGATACCAACTGAAACGACCCGCGATTTCCACGAAGGGAAATCCACAGAGTACATCATTTACAGTTGATACCACAGTTCATACATCGTGAAAAGGTACAAGTTACAGAGTATTACAACACTTGCAACACACCTAGGTACACCGTATTCTAACGATAAACACACACGCGGATCAACATCGAGTAGACGTAAGCGTCGTAGCGGGTGAAGGCTCCTCCTTCATGGAGAATCATCAGAGTTGGGGTAGAGTATCGGCGGGCGTAGACTAGATCTCCTTAACCAAACTTGAGTGTAGGAACGAGACCACCTAATTCTTCCAGCTCCATTATCGCCGTAGTCCTCCTCGGGTACCAAAACCTGCTCAACTCTATCAAGTACAATTTGTGCGGCCACGGGCTCCCACCCTATGCTTTGCTTTGCTATGTGGAAAGTGGAATGCAAAGGTAGGGAGAAAAAGGCCTATATTTGGTGTAGTTTTCCTATGCCGTTCATAAAGTAAAATATAATATAGATCATCAAGTTTTAACTCATCTCATCCACGCATCCATCCATCCCATCCATATCCATATCCATGTCCACACATCTCACCACACTCTCACTCTGGTCGGCAAGGAAGACTCCCGCTCCTCCTTGCCTCAACGGCCTAAGCCGGGAAACCAACCACACCCATGGGGGAGAAGAGAATTGGACACCTCTCACTATAACGAACGTGTGGTACTCACAGGAATGTCCATACCGGGGACACGGCTATACGTATAGATTTAGTAACTCTGCAGAGCTTGTACACCTGGAACCACAAGATCACCATCATCGACGATGCCTCGTCTAGGCCGATACCAAGCTACCGCCTAATCGGCCCGATGCCACTCTACCACTCGGCCTGGGGCACCGGGAGATCCACCGGGCACGCTGAGGCGTGAGACGTGGTACCGGATCCCAGTGGATACCACGCTGTCTCGGGGAGGGTGTGGGTCTCGGCACTGCGTACCTCCCTACACTATCACCTATCAACCTAGTAGTAGCGGCAGGGGGCCGGCTAGTCGTCAAGTCGGACCCCGCCCCATTCCGAGACGCAGTGGTGTGCACGAAAAGGTCCTGCGGAACCGAAGGAACGCCAAACCAGTGCTTAGTAGGACCGGGCAGATATCTTCACAAGGGGCTCGGCGCCCGTGCCTCGATGGCACCTCCATTCCGGGGATTCGTCCCACAAAGACACTCCTCCCCGAAATCTACTCACATCACATGTACCCGCCAGGTACTCTCTCACATAGGGAGTGCCCGGATCACACTCCTCCGGCAAGACTTGTCCCCCGACTCGTCGTAGATCCCGCCTTGATCGACACAACCCTCACCACACACCCAAGACACACGCCAAGATCTCTCCCACGTTATCCCCGTTATCAGTTCACGGCACCACGTACCTTAGCCACACACAAGCATGTATGAGTAAAGTGTAAGTGTGTAGCAAGTATCATGAAGTAGGCGAGTGTCTATCCTAGCAGCGGGTGTGCAGGGGAAAGGTTGCGTCAAGGTAATGGCTTATCAAGCAATCTACCATGCATCCTATCACAGTTCATTTGCATAAAGTAAAGCACTAGCAACTACATATTGCATGTCTAATAGGATTCTACGAGGTTGGGTGGGACGTGGCACCTGTTCACAGCATCCCATAGTCATCCACATCTGGTTGCTCCTCGTATCTCCTCCTCCAGCGGATCTCCGATCCATCCATCCATCATCGAGATGCAACTACCTCGGTATAGCGACAAACAAGGCAAAAGAGCAATCAATCCCTAACCAAAATACAGTACTCCCCAAATAGGCAGCAAGATACAGAAGGAACCAGATACCTCCGAATAAACACCAAAAGACTTAGCTCTCATGGGGAGTGTCCAATCCTTGGGCTCCAAACAAACAGAGGTGGTTGTTTGTTAAGCATAAGCTCAGATCGAGGCCTCGAAATAGTCCGTATGTCCCGGGTCAACCATGTCGACCTGTACGGCTCCAAGAGAGGAGGCCTTGATCCTAACTTAACTTAAACAAACACCACGGCTTGTGGTCTCCCAATCCGAACGTCATGGAATTTGGCGGGGACCAGGGGATCACAAGCAAAAGGGAAAAGGAAATAGGAACAATAGGGTTTGGCCCTTGTGGCCTTTAACCCGCAAGTCACAACTACCACATAAGATTCGAGTAAGAACGATTAACACGAACAGAGGAATTGTGACTTGGTTCTGAGGCTCTTTAGCTTACCCGTCATGGTAGCCGACGGTAGCAAAAGAGATTGAAACACAAACGACAGAGGAGCGGCTACAGGTCCTCTCGACCCGCACGACACAACAACGTCGGGAGCCGGAAAGAGAGTAGCACAACAGGGGAAGAGAGAAAGAGAGTTAGCTAGGCATGTCCATGCCGTGGCCTCGGTCACATCCTCAGTGAGGATGGTTTTCCAACGGTCGATCGGGTCGACTCACATGGTCCGAGAACGAGACATAGACCATAGCTTCGCTAACTATAAGAGATAGTCCAGTCTTTGATCCAATCATCAAGGCTAAGACGGGATCGAACAGAATGGCTAGCGGGGAAAATTAAAGGGTAGAAAGGAGAGGGGGCGATGATCCACTCCTTCCAATGCACATGCCACAGCAAAAGGCAGGGCATCGAAGAGGAGCGATGCACAAGAGTACGAGTGCCTAATCCGCTCGTAGGGTACCTCGACCAAGGTGCACTATACGCACTAAGGCATTCCTAGAGCTCCTAACGGTGCGGTTGTCACCGCGAGAACTCAGGGATGTCATGGTCTATTCTAGGTACAAACATACGAGGGGGTTAAGCACGAAGGACCCAAGAGAGAAAAGGTGAGATTCGCTTTCCTTTGATCCACTCGCCATTGCAATCGACGGGAATCAGAGGAATGGAATCAGGAGAGCAATAATAGAACACCGACGAACTCGATCGGACATCAAACGAGATTTTGGTTCCACAAGATGCCGGTCCACTTGACATGGCAATAGTCAATAATCAAAGTACTCGGAGTCAAGAAGTCAATCCACGCCTTACTGAACTAGCGAGGATCGAAAGGATAAAGAAGGAAGAAAGGCCCCACACTCTTCTCGACCTACTCGTCATGGCAAGGGACGGTGGTCGGAAGAAAAGAGACGGAAGTCTCGCACGGTCCATGATCCAAACCCACTCGTAGGGCACCACGACCTCCTTGCAACTAAAGCGGCAAAAGCTATTCCTCAAGTTCGTAGCGATACGGTTGTCATCACAAGAACCGAGGAATGCTCCGGTCTTAGTGGTGCAAGCATGCGAGGTGGTAGGGAAAATAGCTCAAGAAAAGAAAGGCAAGAAAAGAGGTGGAGCCCGACAGTCATGGCGAGGCAACTCGCGGCCATGAGCTTCACCTAACGAGTTGGCTCTCATCGCCCCACAATCATCGTTTCCTAGTTCATCCCACCGGACTAGGTCACACAAGGACTCACCATATACGGGTAATATCCGCATCGTTTGAGTCCCCAAAGAATCACGTCTTAGGGCTGCGTAGGGGTTTAACGATCATAGTGCGATGGAGCTAACTAAAATACGAAAAAGGAGAGATCGTGCTCAACGTCACGACCATGGCGGGCGAACTCGCGATCGCACGTCCGAACACGTCTCTCTACCGGCTCGAAGGCTCGGTCCACAGACAATCACCACATGACACACAAGAGGCAACCTCCCAACACAAGAACTAAATTAACATGACTAACACAGGCGGAGTACACATATCCATAGCGCAAGAGATATAGACCGGCACGAAGGCACGGCACAGGCATAAATAGGCTGATATATAGATATAATGCGACATCGGTGAATATGAGTAAAAGCGAAAGTGTTGCCGACGTCGAGGACGGCGTCGGCGGAGTTTGATGGTTGGACCTTGGCGGGGACGACGACAAGGATGGTTGGGCTTCCCCGGAGCGTCGCCGAAGGTGGCAGGGGGGCTGTGGCCAACCGGGCTTAGCCCTGGTCAGCTGTGGCCACCTCCAGCCAGCTGTAGCCAACCGAGGCCAGCCGGCAGCCAGCTCTGGCCAGTCCTGGCGGCTGCTGGTGGCCAGCGGCTAGCTGTGGCTGGCCGGGGCAGGCTGCAGGTGGCCGGGCGTGGCTATGACTGGCCGGTGAAGGCGGTTCACGGCCGGGAGTGGCGGGGACGCTGGCTGTGACCTCCCCGCAAGACATGGAACTCGCACGACGGCGGTTTCAGACATGGATGTCGGCAAGTTCATCGGAGAGAAGGAAAAGGCAGGGCTTTGGTATCGAGAGGCTCACCGACGGCGGTGGTGGTGCTTCTTTGGTGACCGGGCTCGATGCGGCTCTGGCCGTCCACGGTCGGCGGCGCACCGTCGATGGACCTCGGTCCCGGCCGACTACTGTGTGGCTTGGAGACGCGCCACTGCTTGGTGCAGCGGCAAGGCGCGACGCAAGGAAGACGGAGGACGCGGGCGTTTCTCGCGCACGCCGACGGCGGTGCGAGCACGCCGAGGAGGACGTGGCCAAGAATCGCGGCCGTGGATGGCGAGGTCGACGCAGCGCTGGTCCTCCGCAGCGTCGACACGAGCGGTGCTCGGCTCGGCAGCAGCTCGCCGTGGCCAGGACGAGGCGGAGCGCGGCGTTGGCGTCGCGTGGCAGGAAGAGGAAGGGGTGCTCGGCGATGTTTGGAGGCGAGGGCAGGTGGGTTGAGCGCGACGTCGGGCGGGGACTCGCGCCGGGCGGCACGGACGGTGGTGGTGGAACGCGAAGGTCGAGGCGCGCGGGGCAGAACGCTGCTATCGGCGCTACCCCACGCCACGGCGAAGCTGCGATGCTCCCGCGGTGTCGCCCCTTCACGGGAGCCGCTGGCCGTGGCGGCGCAGGCGAGGCAGGGGTTGGGCGCCAAAGCTGGCGTGCCGCAGGCCGGGCGGGGGGACGGGGGCCGCGGCAGCGAAGGGCGGCGGCCATGAAGCGAAGGCGCGGCGCCGCGAGGTGGTACACGGATGGGGCGCGCCGGACGGAGCTCGACGTGGCATGGCGCGGCGTTGCGCCCGGGCGGCTGCGCGTGTTACCGGGCGGTGTTGGGCGGTAGCGCCGGGCCGGGTGCAGGCGGGCGGCTTGGAAGGGAGGAGCAGGAGCGGCGGTCGCGGCTACCGGTGGAAACGGGAGGGAGCGGCGGTTGCCTTTTATAGCGGCGCGGCTAGGGCTCCCCGGGAGGCCGGTGATCTCGGCGTCCGTGCCCGCCCTAGGGCTTAGGCGGCACGCATCTAGGGATCGAGCACGAGACGGGGGCGCTGGACGCTGGGTCTCCGAAGGGGCGGCGGTGGCGGCTCCTGCCCTGGAGCGCCTTTGCTCTAGGGTTTGGGGCAGGGGAGTGCACGGCCGGGCCAATGGGCGGCCCCAGTGGCATGGGCCGTGGGAGGGGAGCGGGCCTGCGCGAGCCAGGAAGGGGGCAAGCCGGGCCGCTCGGCTTGTGCGCGTGGGCTGGGCCTGCTATGGGAAAAAGGGGAGAGAGGGGGGGTCTGGCTGGGCCGCGCGCAAGGGAGAGAAAGGGAGGCCTGCTGGGGGCTTTGGGTCCAAAGAAAGGAAGAAAGTTTTCCCATTTTATGGCAAAGGATTTTTAAGGGACATCATAAATACGAGTAAGTGTGATTTGGAGAAGATCTAGTGGAAAACTTGAGATAGACTCCATAGAAGATTAGTGGGGTTTTCCGATTGTTCGGGTTATGGTCTAGAGAGAGAATTTGCCATGGCTTGTGCACTCCATACACTGGAAAATCACACAATTGGGAACTGACTCGAAAAACAGAGCAACTCCTACAATCAATTCTACATGAATGCAACGTCTCACTAGCGCATTCTCACAAGTTTGACCTAGGAGGCGCATGCTCCACACGTTTGCGGGGAAAAATTTTAAAAAGTTGATTTTTGGTGTTTGGAAAACCCGGGATGTTACAGCACTGCTATCATCGGTGCATTCCTTTGACGGCACGACGCAAGGAGCTCGTCCACGAAGTTGGGTCGGAAGATGCCGACCACCGCCAACGAGCTGTTCGAGGTGGCGACGAACCGCCTCGGGCGAGGAGGCGGTGGGAGCGATTTTCGCGACGTCGGCGGCAAAGGGAAGCGGAAGGAGGACAACGCCGAGGGGGAGGCAGCCAGCGGCCCCGTAAAAAAACAAGAAGAACAAGCACAAAGGGAAAAAGGGCAAGAAAGAGGTGGACTCCGAGGACGATATCGTTGCCACGGTGACCGCAAGACCCCCGAGGCCCCAGGGGCAGGGGCCTTTGACGACATGCTCAAAAAGCCTTGCCCTTTCCACAAATTCCCCGTCAAGCACACTATGGGGGAGTGCGATTTGGCTTGTCGCTTCTATCGAAGCTTCCCCACCCGAGGACAAGAAAAAAGAAGGAGGGGAAAACAAAGGCGAGGAGTTCCCCGAGGTCCATGAAGTTTTCATGGTCATCGGGATCGGCCGGCGAATCTCACCCCACGCCGGATCAAGCGCGAGCGTCGAGAGATATTCTCGGTGCACCCGCCACTCCGCAGTACCTGCCGTGGTCCGCCGACGCCATCACCTTCAGCATCGACGACCACCCGCCCCTACGTGCCAAAGCGAGGCGGTACCCGCCGTGGTCGACCCCATTGTCGACAACGTGCGGCTCACCAAGGTGCCGATGGATGGCAGAAGTGCCCTTAACATCCTCTACTCCGAAACCCTCGGCTTGTTAGGGATAGGCGCTCACGGCTTCGGCCCAAGTAGCTCTCCCTTTCAGGGCGTAGTGCCGGGTAGACGCGCCTGGCCCCTCGGGCTGATCGACCTCCCGGTCTGCTTTGGGACGCCATCGAACTTTCGCAAGGAGGTCATCACCTTCGACGTGGTTGACTTTCGAGGAACCTATCACGGAATCCTCGGACGACCAGCGCCGATGCGGGTTCATGGCCGTCCCCAACTACACTTACCTTCTCCTCAAGATGCCGGGCCCTAATGGCGTCATCACCGTTGGCTCCTCCTACGAACACGCGTTCAACTGCGACGTCGAGGCAGTCGAGCACGCTGAGGCTGTGGCGATCTCCGAGGCCCTCGACACCAAGCGTCACGCCGGCGCATTCGAGCCATCCGACGGAGTGAAGGAGGTCCCGCTGGACCCCGCCTCTCCATCTGGCAAGGCAGTGAAGATCTGCGCCTCCCTCGACCCGAAATAGGAAGTTGTGCTCGTCGACTTCCTCCGCGCAAACGTCGACATCTTTGCGTGGAGCCCCTCGGACATGCCGGGCATTCCGAGGGAAGTCGCCGAGCACTCCCTTGACATCCGGGCCGGGTCCAAGCCGGTGAAACAAGCGTCTGCGCCGATTTGACGAGGAGAAGCGCAGGCCATTGGCGAGGAGGTGAACAAGCTTTTTGGCGGCCGGGTTCATCAAGGAGGTGTTCCACCCTCGAGTGGTTATCTAACCCCTGTATTGGTTAGGAAAAAGAGTGGGAAATGGAGGATGTGTGTAGATTACATTAATCTAAATAAAGCATGTCCGAAAGTCCCTTTTCCCCTTACCACGTATCGATCGATAGTCGACTCCACTTCGGGTGTGAGCTCTTATCCTTCCTTGACGCCTATTCCGGCTACCACCAAATCAAGATGAAGGAGTCCGACCAGCTCGCGACTTCCTTCATCACCCCTTTCGGTATGTCTTGCTGCGTGACGATGCCCTTCGGGCTCGGGAACGCAGAGGGGCCACGTATCAGCCGGTGCATGCCGGGCGTTTTCGGAGACCACATCGGAGAAACCGTAGAAGCCTACGTCGACGACATCGTGGTCAAGACCAAGGAGGCCGACAACCTCATCTCGACCTTGAGGTCGCATTTCGGTGTCTCAAGGCCAAGAGCGTCAAGCTCAACCCCGAGAAGTGCGTCTTCGAGTCCCCCGAGGCATGCTTCTCGGGTTCATCGCCTCTCAAGCGGCATCGAGCCCAACTCGGAGAAGGTAACTGCGGTAACGAGCATGGGGCCGATCGAGGACCTGAAGGGTGTGCAGCCGAGTCATGGGGCTGTTTGGCGTCTCTAAGCCGCTTCATCTCACGGCTCGGCGAGAAGGGCCTGCCCCTCTATCGCCTCCTAAGAAAGTCCGAGCGCTTCTCCTGGACCTCCGAGGCCCAGGAGGCCCTCGACAAGCTCAAAGCCGCCCTCACCAGGGCCCCGATCCTCGTCCCGCCAGCCGAAGGGGAGCCCCTCCTCCTGTACGTTGCTGCAACAACGCAAGTAGTCAGTGCGGCCATCGTCGTCGAGAGGCAGGAGGAGGGCCACACCCTGCCGGTCCAGAGGCCAGTTTACTTCATCAGCGAGGTGTTGTCCGAGACCAAGATCCGCTACCCGCAGATCCAAAAACTGCTCTACGCGGTGGTCCTGACCCGGCGCAAGCTCCGACACTACTTCGACGCTCACCCCGTGACGGTGGTCTCCTCCTTCCCGTTGGGGGAGATCCTCCAAAATCGGGAAGTCTCAGGGCGGGTCGCCAAGTGGTCCGTTGAGCTCATGGGGGAAACCCTCTCCTACGCGCCAAGGAAGGCTATCAAGTCTCAAGTCTTGGCTGACTTCATCGCCGAGTGGACCGATACTCAGCTACCGCCGCCCCGGCTCCAGGTGGAATGCTGGATAATGTACTTCGACGGGTCCCTGATGAAGACTGGAGCCGGCGCTGGCCTCCTCTTTGTCTCCCCCCTCGGGGTGCACATGCGACACGTAATCCGCCTTCACTTCCCAGCGTCAAACAACATGGCAGAGTACGAGGGCCTACTCAACGGGTTGAAGATCGCCATCGAACTCGGCATCAAGCGCCTTGATGTCCGAGGGGACTCGCAGCTTGTCATCGACCAGGTCATGAAGGACTCAAGCTGCCACGACCCCAAGATGGACGCATACTGCAAGGCGGTGCGCGCCCTGGAAGACAAGTTCGAGGGCCTCGAGCTCAACCACGTCGTCCTGGGTACAACGAGGCTGCCGACGAGCTCGCCAAGATCGCCATTTGGAAGAACCCCAGTTCCCCGATGTCTTCACAAAGGACCTCATGGCTCCCTCCATCACACTCAAAGCAAGCAGGAGGAGACCACGGAGAATCACTCGACCCCCCCCCTCGGGGGCTGGGGAGATGTCCAAGGTCCCTCTCCGCAACCGAGGCCATGGAGATCAACGGGATCGACGGGGAGGATCCGGAAGCTGACCCCAAGCCGGACTGGAGAAAGCCATACCTCGATTGGATCGTTCGGGGAACCCTCCCCGAGGACTTCAATCAGGCCAGACGCATCGCGAGAAGAGCAAAGTCCTTCGTCGTCATCGAGGACGACCTCTACAAGCGGAGCCCCTCGGGGTCCTGCGGCGATGCGTCACGGTCGAGGAGGGCCTTGCCCCCTGGTTCGCAAGATCCACGCCGGGGTGTGTGGCCACCACGCCGCTCCCCGCTCCCTCGTCGGCAGCGCTTTCCGGCAGGGATTCTACTGGCCAACCGCGGTCGCTGACGCCACCGAGGTAGTGCGCACCTGCGAGGGGTGCCAGTACTACGCTCATCAGACGCACCTACCGGCTCAGGCACTCCAGACCATCCCGATCACATGGCCCTTCGCCGTGTGGGGTTTGGACTTAGTAGGACCTCTCAAGAAGGCGCCCGGGGGCTTCACCCATGTGCTTGTCGCCATCGACAAGTTCTCCAAGTGGATCGAGGCACGCCCCGTCACCAACATTCGATCCGAGCAGGCGGTGCTCTTCTTCACCGACATCATCCACCGCTTTGAGTCCCGAACTCTATCATCACCGACCACGGCACCAGTTCACGGAGCGAAGTTTAGAAACTTCGCGCGACAACCACCGATACGCATTGTCCGGTCCTCGGTCGCGGCACCCACAGACGAACGGGCAGGTGGAACGGGCCAACGGGATGATACCGCAAGGGCTCAAGCCTCGGATCTTCAACAAGCTCGACAAGTTCGGCAAAAAGGTGGCTCGAGGAGCTCCCCTCGGTCCCTCTGGAGCCTCGGGGACGACAACAAGCCGAGCCACGGGGTTCACGCCTTTCTTCCTGGTATACGGCTCCGAGGCCGTCCCTCCCCACCTTGACTTGGAATTTGGCTCTCCGAGGCTCAAGTCCTATGAGGAGTGGCGCAACCGGTGGGCTCGGGAGAACTCATTTGGATATGCTGGGACGAGGCCAGGGACGCTGCCCTCCTACACTCGGCAAGATACCAGCAGTCCCTCCGACGCTACCACGACCGACGGGTCCGAGCCAGAGACCTCAAGGAAGGCGATCTGGTGCTCCGTCTCCGCCAAGACAACAGGGGACGCCACAAGCTCACGCCGCCTTGGGAAGGACCCTTCATCGTCGCCGAAGTCCTCAAGCCGGGCACGTACAAGCTCGCCAATGAGGACGGAGAAGTCCTCAACAACGCTTGGAACATTCAACAGCTACGTCGCTTCTACCCTTAAGTTTCCAAGCTCTCACTTATAGTTGTACCCCATGTTTCTCAAAAGGAGAATGGAAAACACTTTTACAATTTTCTGCAAATGAGAAACATGTCCGAGGCCCTCGGGGGCTGAGGACCTCAACTACACTTATACCGCCTCAGAGCCTGAGCGAGACTCGGTTTTGACCCATCAAAGCCGAGCCTCCCCGAGGGGGCTGGGGGGGGAAAACTCCCTCCCCGAAAGGCACTCAGCGCACTTTTTTTGTTAGTCGTTTTTCGAACATTTTCGTGTTGCAAATCTCGAACGCTTGGAAAAAGGGTAACGGAGGGATTACTCCGAAACCTAAGGCTGGTTGAGCTACGGAGTTGCTTACGCCCATGCGCTACGACACTCCTACTCACTGCCATAGGACGAGGTACCTCATGCTTTGAGGAAGGGCTGCTCCAAACGTCAAGGACGGGAAAGCCACGAGGCCACCCGCGCCCCAGTGCTAGGGTGCCTCTGCTTAACCACCTTTGACTAAGGACTCCTGTGTCCCTGCGAGGGCCCTAATCTAAGTACGAGGCGAGAATCAAAGGCACGAAAAGTAAACAGAAAACGAGAAAACAAATCATAAGGCCTCGTCGGGCCACAATACTTGTCAACCGCATGTAAGAACGACAAAAAGCTAATCAAGTTTTTTTTTTACATGGGCACGCTCGGCCCAACATGCGAACTTCATCGGGGGCGCCCGACCCCCCTCCTCCCCCCCGGTGGCGACATCCATGACGTCGGTGGCGCCGGCTCCTTCGGCAAGTTAGGGAAGATCGCCCCTGGAAGTGCCCGACTGGGCCGCTGTCGTGGCCCCGGCCACCAGGCGGCTCGTCAAACACCTCCTCTCGTGACCCTCCTCGTCCTCGGCGACAACGAGCCCCTCGGAAACTTTGGGGAGGTCGAGGTCGTAGTGGGAGAGGGTCATCGCCAAGGTGTGCGACACGCCGGTCCGAAGGCCGGATCAAGGGCGGCGTGGGCCGCTTCCACCCGCCTGGGCAACGCCTGGGCGGCCCAGTGGACTCTTTGCCGGGCGGACTCGGGCCGGCCTCGACCAGCAATGCAAGCGGCTCCGACCTTCTCCGCCGGGGCCTCGAGCTCGCCTGCGCCGAGGAGTAGGCCGTGCGCAGCACTAAGGTCCGCCGCTTGCTCGGACGACTTCCTCCCTCGGCTCTGCATCCGCGTGGGTCGGCCTTGGAGCTGGAATACAAGGATGCGACGCCCAAAAACTACAAAGACTTACCTTCCGTCCGCACCACCTCCTCCGCCCTGCGCTGTTTGGGAGCTGGATGGCCTCATTCGGCGCTTGCCCAAGCTCGGCCCGCACCATGGTGACGTCGTTGACAAAAAGCTGGTGATCGGTGTCCCATATTCACCGGGTTCTCTGTCAAGGTCCCGATGGTGCCCGGAGGCCTCTGCAAGCGCCCGTCCTCATCGCCTCCTTCTCGGCGCGGAGCTTGTCGAGCTCCTCGTTCCGAGCAGCCAGCTCGGTGCGCAGCTGGTTTGCCTCCCCTGTCGTTGGAGATGGAGCGGCTCGTCAAGACCGGACTGAACCGAGAAACTTCGATTTCTCCGGGGACGCCACCGCCAGTCCTATAACGATGGGGGGCCAACAGATTAGCCGCCTTTGGGCGCTCACGCCAAGGTAAGGCTTCGACCACAAATGTTTGTATTACCTTCATCAGGTCGGGAAGGTCCCCTGGAAAAGATCGGCGAGAGCGTACTAAGGTGTTTTTGGCCGACTTCATGTACTTGTCCGCTGCTTCCCACCGGGTCGACTCAAAGGCGCGTCAAAGACGTAGATCGGCCGGTCCTCCGGGTCCCGGGCGGTCCGACTGCACAAACGCGGGCGGCACGTTTCGGCTGGAGGACCCCTCGGCGGGCGCCATGGTCGACGACCCCATACGGTTGCCGCCGAGGAGGTAGCAGCATCCGCGACGACCACCTCTTTCCCCCCGCGGGGGTGGTCTCCCCGAGGAGGGGGATCTCCACCACCTCCTGGCCGAGGCGCGGCTTAGGGGCGGAACGGGCGCTCGCTCCTCCATGACCATGTCGCATGGGTGGCCGTCGGGGCAAGCGCCGTCACGGGCTTCCGCAACGGGGCGCCGGCCCCCCCCGGCCAGTGCCGCCAAGCCCTGGGCCGGCCGGGCGCTTGCGCCCTCTCCATCACGGGCGGAGGGTGGCTCCATGGCCGAGGGCGCCGATCACCGCTTCTCGGCCGCCGCCGCCACCACCCTGGGGCAGCGGTGGGCGCTCGCCGTCGGGCTCAGTAGCCTCGCCGCTTGCGCGGAGCAAGCGGGGCCGGGCCGGGCCGTTTTGCGCTTTTTGCCGCGTAGCAAGAAGAGTGAGTCTTCAAAAAAAAAAAAGAAAAGAAAGAAGAGCGGCGGAAGACTAAAAAGGACAGACACCTACCGGGCGACCGGCGGTTGAAACCAATGCTCATCAAGCCGTGCTCGGGGCTCGGACTGAGGTGTCCTCGGCCCCGCGACTCAGGGGTCACGGGCACAGGACAGCCCACTGGCGCCGCCGCCTCATCGGCCGAGGCTGCGCCTCACCCTCGGCGGTCCTCCCACCGCCTCAGGCCATTCCGAGGGCAGGACCGAGTCGCCCTCGACGGCTTTCGACGGGCGTGGGATGACTCGGGAGGGGCCTCGCTCACTCCCGGCGAGTCACGTCTCCGGCCACCTCGGCTGAAGCCTCGGCGGAATGAGGGGCGGGAGCAGTGTCCTTCAGCGGCCACGGCGCCCACTCCCTTTCTCCACGGGGGGGGCGATGCGGCCAAGCCAAAGAAGCTGTAGTCCTCCTCCTCCTCCTCGTCATCCTCATCATCGTCATCGGCGCCGGTAGTGTCAGAGGGCGTCGACTCCCGAGGAGCCCCTCGTCCTCTGCCGGGCGCCCTCCCGCTTCTCAGGGCGCGCTTCTCGCCCTCCTTGCGGATGTTCCGGTCCTTTTTCTTCTCCTTCTTCTTCTTCTCCTTCCTCTGCTCCGCCGCAATGGCCTTGTTAGCCTCCTTCACCGCGGAGACGGGAGGCTTCGACGCTCTCAACTTCCCGGCCGGTCCCTACGAGGAAAAGAACAAGGTGAGGCTAAAAGGGGAGATGCGAGCATCAACGATACAAGCACAATCAAAGGAACTCACCACGGAGATGGCGTCCGGGTGGGGGCGCATCGCGACCTTGTAGAGGAGAGAAGGGTCGGTCACCGTCGCCGCCTCCTTCGTCCGCTCGACAACCTCGTCGAACTCGAGGTCGACGGACGACATCCTTGTCCTAGCCCAGGGGCTCCTTTCCTGCATATCGAACAGGAAAAGCCGCCTCGACATGAGGGGCAGGACTCGCCGTTGGTGGAAGGCGGCGATGACGACCGACGCATCCAACCCCTTCTGGGTCAGCATCTTCAAGGCCCGGAACACCTTCTTCAGCGGAGTGGTCTTCTCCTCGATGTTCTCCTCCCTCCACCTTGCGGGCTCCGCCTCAAAAACCTTCCCGGTGAAAGCGGGCAGGTGACGGAAGTCGTTCCGGAGATAGAACCACTTCGCGCGCCAGCCGCGGTTGGAGGAGGCGAGCCTCGTCGGGATGTAGGAATCCCGGTGGCGATTCGAACTGCAGTATGCAGCTCCCGACGCGGACGGGCATCCTCTTCCCCTTACCGGCGCCCTTGAAGTAGAGGACGCCCTCGAAGAAATAGAGCCAGAGATCCCAGTGGGGCTCGACTCGAGGTATCCCTCGCACAAGGCGACGAACACCCCCGGTGCGTGATGGAGTTGGGGTTGAGGTTCTGCAGCTCCCAGCCGTAGTACTCGAGGATGGCCCTCAAGGACCGGCCCACCGGCATTCCGAACCCGTTCTCATGGAACGTCGTGAAGCTCACGACGTACCGAGAGGCGGGTGTGGGGGACAGTGGTCGGCCGGCGGAACAATCCACTCCGGCGAGGCCGGGTCGGCGCAGGGCGGAGAAGCCCCCTTCCCCACGAGCGCCATCAGCCCGGCGGCGTCACGGATCTCGCCTCCCACTCCTCCGCCCGACGATCTCGGGCCTCGGCGCCATGGCGACGGTGGGCTAGGGCAGATGCAGGTGGTTTCTCTCCCTTTCGTTCCCGTTCCCTCTCGGCGGCGCTGGATGCGTATGGCGGCGGCGGAGGAAACCAAAGCGGGCGCAAGGGTGAGGAAGGCGAGAAGAAAACCAGACGGCCGCCCACACGGTATTTATACCCGTAAAACCCCTGGGGTCGGTTCACCTGCCCGCATTTAATGCACGATCGCGCCCGGGATTTCCCACTCGCACATCGCCGCACGGAGACCCAGGCGCCGGCGCACGAGCGGCCACGCCCACACGGCCCCGTGGCGTCTCACGCACGATGCAGTTTTTCTCCACATAAAATCCCGCACCACGTAAGGGGGACTGGCGCGGCGCGGCTTCGGTGGCGGCGGCGGCGCACATCACATCCCCGTGGGACCCGAAAGCACGTGCGGCAGCGCCACGACGGAGAAAGTGGGGCCCGCCACCGCGGCGCCCCCACATCCCGGCCGACCACCGAAAAGGCGCGCCCACGTCCCCCCGGCGGGGGGTGTTCACACCAAGCGCTTCCTTCCCCCGGAAGGAGCCGGGGCGACGGCCCATTACGGTCCGTAGGTACGAAAGCTGGCCCATCTCGGGGTTCGACAGCTCCCTCAGGACGCAGCGAGTCGGGGGCAGCTCGGACGGCCTCATACACAAACATAGCCCCACTGGCGAGGGGCCGTCCTTGTAGCATCCGAGGCCAGCCACGGCACCCGAGAAAGGGGATCCCCGTGGGAGAGCACCGAGCCCTCGGGACCCGGGCGGACGGGACCCGAGCCCCGCCTCGGGGACACTTTGTGGCGAGCTCTTATGAAACGCGCCCGGCCCAGCCAACCCCTAACGAGCCGGGGCAGGCGTTTTCACTTGGATCCTCCCGTAACGACTCACCGGATCTAGTTGCGTGTGACACTCGTCACCGACGGCGTGACAAAATCCACCCTCCTCCCTGCGGAAGGGATGCGCGAGGCGTTCACGGCTAACGGCCAAGTACCACCGCGGCCGCCCCACGCCCGAACGGGGCTCGAGCTATCCCGGCACGGTGGCGGGAGTAGGGAACGTCATCTAACCACGCGTCATGCCCCCGGACGAGCCGGCGGGCCGGGGACTTGGCAAACGACAGTAAACACTCGGCCCGGAAACATGTGAGCCCTCGGAGAAGCACCCACACTCCTCCGAGGCCTCGGGGGCTACACGGCCCAGGTGCGCGCCCCCACCGGAGAACAGTCTACGAGGTAAGCGGAACACCCTCACCAAGCACGTACAATCCCTCGAAGGATCACTCACGCCCCTCCGAGGCCTCAGGGGCTACACCCGCCGAGTGCGCTCGCGCGCAACCAGCGCAAGGAACGCCTAGAGCATCTAACAGCTAGCCCGGCAAACTAGACTAAGAAGCACGACATCGGCCTCTCGAACGAGTGTTCCCACTCCTTTCGAGGCTCGGGGGCTACTGTCGGGGACCAAATTAAGGGCCCTCCTAACAATTAGGCCCAAGAGACGCAAAACTAGGCCACACAAGAACGAAACATGGCTCGCCAAAGGCCAGGGCACTGCGCACCAACACCACCGAGCCCACATTGCGGGGACTTCAAGCAAGCGCTAGCTTTCCGCCCATCCAAGCCTCCTTCATCAAGGCCTCGGACGAGTTCTGTTTTTCCGCCTCGCCCGAGCCTCCCCTTGAGAGGCCTCGGACGGGCGTCCGCTTTCCGACTTCGCCCGAGCCTCTCGGCAAGAGGCCTCGGGCGGCGTCCCCGCCTTCCGTCCCGACCTAGCCTCCCTGAGCCGAGGCCTCGGGGACGGGCACTAACGCCCGCCCGCCCGAGGCCTCCTGCTTTGAGGCCTCGGACGGGCGCTGCCCGCCTCGCCCGAGGCCTCCCTGCTGAGGCCTCGGGACGGGCACTAACACTCCCGCCTCGCCCGAGGCCTCCCCAGCGGCCTCGGAGTTCCCGCCTTCCGTCCCGACCGAGCCCCCGCTAAGGCCTCGGGACGACACGCGCCGCATCACCTGGTCAAGGACTGACCAGCGACTTGACGTATATCCACCGCCCGCCTTCCCACGGTGGTCGTCGGCCGACGCTAGCCCCTGGCGGGGGAGGAGAGCCGTCCCCGTCACCACTCTGCACCTCTGCGCCCGCACTCATGATTACGCAATCCCTACAAGCGGCCATGCCCGCCTTGTAGGGCGACATGATGACTAACCCCTGTAACAGGTCCCATCACGGGAGTCCAGATACGGAGCATGCCGCATCCCGGGCAGGAGCACGGCGCCACCCCATCAGACGGGCGGTGAGTCTTCCCGGTGCCCGGCCACTTTGTGCACCCAGGCTTCAGAGCCGGGCGGACGAAGATGGCCCCCAGACGTCAGATCTCTACGCCGGCCACGCCGTATACGACAACGATGCCGCGGCCCCCGTGAGCCCGGACCGGGAGTGAGTCAAAGCTACAAGCGAGCCACGGTGCACTGGCACGCTCATCATGACGCCCACGCCCCCCTCGCAGAGGCGCACGCCCCTCCTTCACCAAGAACGAGGAGCCGACTCACGGGACGGCGCCCCGCCATCGACAAGGCGGCGCCGTGCAAGACAAAACCGCCGCCTCACGGGGGGCCTCGGCACAAGGAGAAGGGGGAGCCCTAGGCCTCTAAGGATGAGGCGGCGCCCACCGCCGTCTTTCCTATTCAAATATCAGACAAAAGCCCGTCCCTCCCTTCCCGGCTATAAAAGGGGGGGACGGGGTCCTCGAGGGGACAGGTGAATCCTAGGAAGCAAGTCAAGCAATCTCCTTGGCAAACAACACACACACACTCACTCATCTCACACGAGACTTGGGACGGTTCCCTCTCTCCACTTGCTTGTACACCCTACCTACTGGGCACCTTGGTGCAGGATAATACAAAACCTTTTTTGTGTCCTTCTTGCACACCATCCAGGGTTGGGAGCACGCACGTAAATTCACTCGTTGGTACTAGGACCACTAGTTTTAGCACCAACAAGGTCCATGTGTTTTTGTCTTGTTTTCACATTCACTTTGCAATTCTTTATGCTGTTGGATCATATGGCATGTCTGTATATACTCTGTGGTTTCAGGCTGGCAAGAAGATTGGCATGTGTGAGTCTGTTCCGAGTCACGTATCTGAAAAATTAACCAGGTCAGTGATTTCTCTGTTCAGACTTGCTTGGGCGTGTAGCGTGGTAGCGTGTTCTTGCACACGTGTTTTACCTTGCTGTCAATGATTTCTCTGTTCAGACTTCTATGCTTTGCTTGGGCGTGTAGCGTGCTCTTGCGCACCTGACTCAAAAGTCCGTGTAGGGTGTAGCCCACTTCTCTTTGTGCTAATTTCTTCTAAATTACGCCATTTCTATTACAGGATTTTACATTGTTTCTGGACAACACTACAGGGATCTTGTGAAGATATATAGGGCAACACTACAGGGATCTTGTGAAGATATATAGGATTGTTTCAAAGAGCATGGGCACTAATTTGTTCAGTTGATGGCACAGGCGTGAATTATGTACAGAGAAACATTACATCTTTCTGGATGCTATTTGTAGCATGCTTTCAGATACTGTACTGTGAAAACTGTGACCATAAATTACCAATTAATCTGGATTGAGTGATCTGATTCGACCAGGAATACATGATAGCAACTACTCAACCCTGGGTATTCAGTGAAGCTCTTGATTTTATACGCGATGTCAATTGATTTGAGAGAGGAAAGCACCTTTATAAGCTAACATCTATCTGATGGGATCATGGGAGTGACATTGTGGCACTCAAGGGTGAGTTAAGCTTAACTAGTGGCATTAGAGGGAATTATGGCATACAAGGGATTAGTACAATTTTCAATGACATACAAGGAATTCTCTCAAAACTCAACTCTGACCTTTATTCCGCTGATGTGCCTTTTTCACAATGTCACATTCAATTTGATACACGGGTTCATTCTGTATAGCAAGATACATTTATTCTAATGAAACAGACAAGTTTTTGTGCCAGTTTACAGCTTGGAGGGGATTGGTACCATCCCCACGGCTCGACAGAGATGTACTCCGTGACTTGCTTGACGCTCAGGTAGTTATCAATGCCCCTACAGTTAAACAGGCAGCGTCTGTCAGATCCCATAACAATATATGTTAGATGTTAAAAAATGTCGTTCGTTCCGTGTTACCCACCCTTCTCCAAGCTCACGGCCAAATCCACTGCGCTTGTTCCCGCCCCAGGGAGCTTGGCAGAAGCAGGGTTGTGAGCAGTTTACCCAGATACATCCAGCATCAATCTCCTGTTGTGCAAGTTTTCATTAGAGATGTGCAGTAGAAATACCCAAAAACAGTTACGAGAGAATTGTACGAATTCCATGTTGCGAAAGTGAACATCAAATTGAGTGCTATGGTATGAAGAATATCAACTTCAACTCTAAGCCCGCCCCGCCCCCCCACCCCCCCCCCCCCCACACAAAAAAAAAAAAGAACTAAATACTGTAAACCTCTCACTTATACATACCTCAGATAATCTCTGGCAGCGCTCACGATCACCAGAAATTACAGCACCAGCCAAACCATACCTATCAAAAGAAGGATAGTGGCATAACTTCATAAGCCATAGACTACACATGAGCAAAGCCTGCACAAGGGCATTGAAACTGTGCTAAAAAAGAAGTAGCTCACTGTGTATCGTTGGCCAGTTCAATGGCTTCATCTTCAGTGCTAAATTCTTTAACACACAGGACTGGACCAAAGACTTCCTCCCTCCAAATTTCCATTGATGTGGTGATATCAGTAATAATTGTTGGTTCAATAAAGAACCCCTTCTCAAGATGCTGTAAAACATAAAACATTAGTTCATCTCACTACAGCATGTGGATCCTTGTAAATCCAAATGCAGGCCTTACCGCCGGTCTAACACCTCCTGTCAGAATAGTAGCACCTTCACTTTTGGCATTCGCTATGAACTTCTTAATCTTCTCATACTGAGAATACAAAAATAAGAATAAGACTCCTATGAACAACTAAACAGCAACAAGGTAATCTGAAACTATGTATATGGTTGCCACGATGGTGGTAATTAGGGTGTCATTTTCTCATAGTCCAGCGTCATATATGTGACCATAAACATTAATCCATGGCTCTTGCTGTAACAAAGTGAAACTAAAGAAGGTGGTGTCAATCAGTACATCTGAACACAGATCCTCTCAAATAAGTCGGAAGTACCAAACTGTCAAATCAGAAAGAAGCCACAAATCATAGCATTGTCAATGGTGACTTGTTAAATTTAGACAAAGTTAACATGTAGTACCTGTCCTTCACTAACAACTGGCCCAAGCCTGCAGCCCTCTTCAAGTGGATCTGAAACCTTAATATTTTTGGCCCATGCAACCATCCTCTCATTAAATTCTTTAGCAATATTTGTCTGCAACAGTTTCATTGGAGGCAGAACTTGATTAATAGTTACTGGCAACAATACCAGAAGTACATAACTGAGATGAAAGAGGCACTATCAGTGCCGGTTCGTTAACAAAAACTTGACTTGAAAGAGTAATATAGAGTGGTAAATAGCCATCGTTAACCTACTCCTGATCCCAATTGTAGGTAGTTTTTGGATTCAAGTTTATTTCTGGACACATCAATATATGTCAAGTTACATAGATTAGCCAGACATGGTTGATGTTACTAGTTCATCATGACCAAATCTTTCATAATATATAGTTTTGTCCAATTTAAATAGCATACTTTTTTTTTTTCAAAAAAACTAAAGTTACCAGATCAAAGCACACAGTCCACAGAGGATTGAAGAGTTCAAACCTAGACCTTAAGCAATAGGAGACATATATTGTTCAAAACAAGTGTAAAGCATATACTATACTGCTATTTATTCAGTGGAGCGATTTCGAAATCATAAAATCTTCTCGAATCAGAAGTTAACAGCAGGGCGAGAAAAAGTTAAAGCAACACCACTCTAGGAAACTGGAAATATATTATGGTTCACAGCTATTAGGTGTGACAAGTATTCCAAGTCACAGCACCAGCAACAATATGTGACACTTACATGGATAAGAAGACGAGATGTTGCGCTGCAAATCTGACCATTGGTCCAAAAGCACCCAAACAGAGTCCACTCAACAGCTGTTTTATATTTAAAAGGAAGGATCAACGGTGGAAGTATAGCAGAATCCACGATTCCACATTGAGCAAAGTATCAACATAACTAAGTCAGTCAGAGTCAGCAAATTTATAGAAGTTCCCTTTCTTGGAACTAAAGCTTATGTTCTCTGTGGAGATTCAGCCCTATATTTCTCAAGATCAATGATGAAATACCAAATAATGTAACATATACATAGTGCATCAAATACTTTTCATTTCATCTTTTTATTCAACTGGCATGCCGCATCTCTAAATTTTGTGCCAGATACAAACAACCAATGCAAAGTCTGGTACTCTGGTCAAAACAATAGCAAGCATGTGGGTTTTTTCCTCACAATTTTGTGGACTGTGTTTTACAAATCCTAAGCACCAATTTTCAATACCAAAGTCTTGTTGTAGTAGCCTGCTCAGCTAAGTATTTCTATCAAAATCCCAGATACCAACGAAGGGCTTTGAGGGGTTCAGGTGTTTAGCATTCTGATCAGTTAAACTCTGCAAATTGCAACATTCCAGAAATACCAATGGAATTTAGGAATTTAGTGAGCCTTAGGATACACACGTACCTTTGTCAATGTCAACATCATCAAATACTACTATAGGACTTTTTCCACCAAGTTCCAGTGTAACAGGCTGTCAACAAAAATGCAATGTTATGGAATGCAATAGAATTTCTTCTTAAAAATAGGGTACTCAAATCACAACAACAACAACAACAACAACAAAGCCTTTTATCCCAAGCAAGTTGGGGTAGGCTAGAGATAATTTTTATCAACTAAAAGAGAGCAAAAACAACACGGCATAGAGCATTATTACTAAAAATAATACATAAATTCAAAGACAAACCTTGACCAAAGGAGCTGCAGCCGCCATAATCTTCTTACCAGTTTGAAAACTCCCAGTAAAAGCAACCTAAATACACAGAAAACTGATGCTATGAGGAACAACATTTTCATTTGTGTCATGCTCATGCATGATTATGTCATTATATATGCAAAATAGTTTACCTTGTCAACATCTGGGTGTGCTGACAAAGGAGCACCAGCATCAGGACCTAATCCTGTCACAATGTTCAAGACACCAGAAGGAAGACCAACTTCTTTACAGATATCAGCAAGCTCTAAGCAAGTCCTGGTAATTCAAAAGGTAGGCCTTTCAAATGCCATTTCTTATAGCATGAACTCATTACAAAATACTAATACTTACACAGAAGCCAATTCAGATGGCTTTAGCACAGCTGTACAGCCAGCAGCCAGAGCAGGAGCTACCTTCCATGTAGCCATCAGGAGAGGATAGTTCCTGCGACACAAATACAAGTACAAAGAATAATGCTTTAGAATCAGAATCAGAACAGCAAAACAATAACATATGAAGAAACATGAATATAAGTAAATCAGTTACTTAGTTAACAATATCTTATACATAGACAGACACAATAAACTGAAATGGCCCACCTAACAAATACATGAACAAGGATAGTAGCAGAATAATGGGCTTATGGAGCAGAAGCAACACTTGTACTAGGACAAAGCCCACTGTTCTATCAACATATCAAGAATACTTATTGACATTGACCAAACAATGATACAAGCAAACAATAAATTTGACATTAAGTTGGATATATAGGTGAGGTTGTTCAACACTGGATAGGAATTACAAATATGAGCACTGGGAAATATTTCACGACGATGATGAGGAAAGTTATCTAAAATTAGGTTTAAAAAACTGTTTGGTTAGAGAATATGCAGTTTTTGCCTATAGAACTCTGAGATCTTACAGGAAGGCCACTCGCCTGTTAGCTTTGATCAGTGATCATAAATACGAATAACAGTGAGCTGAGGAAGAAATGATAATACCAAGGAGTTATCAGCCCAACTACCCCAATAGGCTCTCTTCGAGATGGCATTTAAAAGTTTCCATCGGAAGAGAAACTGGGGAATTTTGCCTTTTGTCCAAGGCTTCTGCCTGATCCGCAAAGTACTCAAAGCACCCAGCAACGTCATCCTGATAATGGAATACCAAACAGATTGTCACTGCAAAATAAGGAAAAGTATTTGCACACGTCCATAAGGTGCGTCACATACCATGTCCCATGCGGCTTCATCGTAAGGCTTCCCACAATCAAGTGCCTCTAGCTTAGCTAGCTCAGGTTTCCTCTCGATTACCTGAATAAGAAGAAATTTTTTACATACAAAATGTGACATATGTGAATATATTTCAACAAAACTTTGACGACCCAGCCAAATGCTACAGGACTTCCCCGATCGGAGGTTTAAAGAGAAAGATCTTTTGAGGTGTTTTGAAACTGGAGTTTTGATACTAGACTAACACACCCTGTATTGATGGAAAGCAATACTTTGTTCACGCCAAAAGCAGAACATAAGGATTTCCCCTGAATAGATTGGTTTACGATTGGAGGAGTTTAATTTGTACTTTCTGTGCCTCTGTGCACACAGAATATGGAAACCAGCACATATAGCACAAGTACTGAGAAGTTCACTCCTACCATTCCAAGGGTACAGATCCAGTCACCGCATCATGCCCCCATCAAAGCACAGAAGTAGGTACCACACACAAGTGAGTTGGCCCACAGTCGATCCACTCTGAATTACTACTTAAGAAGTAGGTACCAATAATGCTTGGAAGCAGAGGCACAGCACTGGAGTGGTTTTTGCGCCCAATTAAATCAGCCTAGAGCAAAAGAGGAGGAGCACCAGCGTACCTTGGCGGCGATGGCGCGGAGGTATTTGGCCCGGACGGCCCCGGGCGCGCGCGCCCAGTCGCGTCCGCGGTTCCTCTTGAGCGCCGCCCGCGCCGCCGCCACCGCGGCGTCCACGTCCTCCGCAGTCCCCGCCGGGATCTCGCCTGCTCGCACGCGAAACCCAGGATCAGCGCCACGCCAAGCAAACAATATAGTAGAAGAAAGGGAACAGAGATGGGGCGCGATCACTCACCGATGTGCGCCTCGGTGGTGGGGTTGACGACGGGGAGGCGGCGGCCCTGCGCGGGCGGGCGCCACTCGCCGTCGACGAAGAGCTGCCGCAGCGGGACCATCGCCGGGGAGGCCATCCGTGAGGACTGGAACTGGACTCAGGGTCTGGACTCTGGAGAGTGGGGATGTGCGAGGCTGCGAGATGGCGACTTGCGAGGTGAGTCGGCAACTCACGGCTTTGGTTGGTGGGATCGGCACGCCGCGCGGCCTGCGGCCCTGCCCAGGTGGAAAGCGATTATTCATGCTTTGCGGACGCTAGTGGCTGCTCCTACCGTCCCACTCAGCGACCGTCGCTTTTGGTTTCTGTCGTAATTGATTTGTAAATAAAAATACGTGTAATATTTATATTTTAAATAAATTTATTAAAAATAAATTTGAAGATTTAGACTTTTTATATATACAGTTAAAGAATATAATTTTAAAGAAGCAAAAATGACTGTTATTTTGAAACGAAGAAAGCACTGCAGTACGACAGCTGGTTTGTGCAGTGAAGATTCAGCCCGAGACCATGGCGGTTTGTTGGGACGTCCGTTTCCTACGTGTACGTCTACAAATTGTTGGGGCATGCATGTGTGGACTCTGGTTATATGGAGCTAATTAATTGATTTTTTTTTTCTTTTGAGAAGATAGAGCTAGTTTTTTGATAATACTAATAAGTTAAATGTACCAACAGTCCTTAAACTCTCAATATGCTTTTCAGTTTTTGTTTATTTCCTATCATGAGTATGCAGTACTTGAAGAAGAGAGAGACAATTTTTTATTTCTTTTTTGCGCAGTCAATTTTTAAAGAACCAACTCAATAGTTGAGCTGCTTATTATTGCAACTTTGGCTAGCAGAAGAAGCCAGTAAAAGCCTGAAGTGATACACTATTCGTGGACGTCAGTTTTTAACTTCATTCACACTAGCATCGATACACACCAAATAAATTCCTCATTAAATATATCTTAACATACACTTTAATGGTTTTTTTTCTTTGAACTTCGTCAAAGTGAGTGACGTCTGAATTTGGACAAACTTAAAGTGAAAAAATTATGAAAAATACACCAACTACGTCATCAGAATAGTTCCATTAAACGGAATACCACTATGTATTTATATATACGTCTTGATACTTCATAGTGTATTTGTTTTTATAATATAGATGTTTAACTTAAAACAAATTGTATACAATACAGACTTATCACACATTTGGTAGGGTTTAGATTCTCTTTGAAGTGTTTTGGATCCAAACTACCTTTAGAAACGTTTCGTAAAACCATTTGGCTGGTTGCTAGACTGTTTAAAAACTAGAACTAGAATCAGGAGATACCATATTTTTAGTGCTTCTCTCTAAACTAATATAAAAACGTGAACTGATTCTAAGTGATTCTTTCATGAGAGTTGATATTTTCTGTTCACCATAGGAAATTGGCCTCACCTCGTTTGCATGGTCAAGATTTACCTTTAGGCTAGGCGCGATTCATATTCTTTTACTCTAGCGAGGAAAATTCATCTGCTCGCCCTGCGTTGCTCTAGGTGGCAAGCTCCGAGGTGTTCATACAGACTCTCTCCACTCTATATCCTCAATCACTAAGGAACCATTTAGACCCTAATTAAGGTGCAAAGATGAGAGCAGTGTATCCTTGATGTATTGTTTCCGAAGTTTTAATGAAAGCTTTCTTGCGCAAGTCAAGGCTTGCTGAACGAAAGGATTAACAGGAAAGAAATGAAAGCAAACAACGAAGCGTAGAACTACTATTACATGATAGCAATGTACGACCAACGCGCTGTCAGGACCGCAAGCTTTCTGAAGCCAGCCTGAACCCAGAGATCACCTTTGCTTCTGATCAACGGAAGCAGCCACGCCGGCATGGTTGTAGCCCTATCGAATACTCTGTTGTTCCTCTCCTTCCAAAGCATCCATGAAACCAGCAAGAACAATGCGTCGAAAGCACGTCGCAGGTCCTTGGGTAACAGTTTCCTCTCTATTAGCCACTGATCCAGCGCCGAATTCGCCGCATGAGTTGGGTGCGGCAACAAAAGGGCATAAATGGGTAAGCCACGTATGTTGAAAATAGTCCCTTGCCCCTTATTGCAAGGTGCCCGAATTTTAGCGGTATCAATTAAGATTCGTGAAGAAAGTGAAGGAAAAAAATGATTTCAATATGATCTGTTATATGGCAACGCTCGCTGCACGCATGCGATGTCGACGCCCCTCGATGTCAAGTGGGACGCACCCACACGTGGTCGGTAGAAAAACATCCATATGAACAGAAAGAGGAATGCTATACAACAATGTGGGATTTTCGTCATTTTTCTTCCACCAACACGAGAACTAACTTTTGTATTTGTTTTTCAATAGAAAAAAATTTTCAAATTGTAATATGTAATTTGTGGTAGGAACAAAAAAAAAATTGTATTTGTTTTTCTATAGAAAAAAGTTTGTCTTTTGTAATATGTAATTTGTGATTTATCATTTGTGATTTGTGATTGTGGTAGATGGAACAGAAAATGGATCTTCATCCTCTAAAAAAAAAAATTTATGTGTTGGATATTGAATAGGCTCGAACAGTCTCATGATCCTCTATGATATTGTACTGTTGTACATGTGCATACATCATCATTCTCATTACCTGTCACCTTTCTTTCGGTTGCAATGATACGATCACGGACCACGTGGACCCAACAATCTATAGTACTACGCCATGGTCGTGATCACGTGGACCCAACATTCTGTACTACGCCATGGTAACTCCAACCTTGCTGTGTGTTTCGTGGGGTACCTACTTGCATGTCGTACATCACGATCCGGATTTTTACCACCCAAAAAACATTCTGCCCGGAAAAAACATTCTAAATATATGGAAGAGGTACTCCGTAGTATCTTTTACTTACTGTGAACATATTACCAGCGATTAGGATTTTTCTCTCTTCGTATCTCATGATCAACATAAAAGTAGGAGAATAAGTAGACACAAGATAGAGAGACTATTCTTTATTAGTCTGATTATTGATAATTATATCATAGAGCTCCCATACATATATAGTTATGTCATAACCTAAGAGTTTTGATAAGAGTCCATGTAAAAACGGATTACGATTAGGATCCCTCCTCCCCCTTTTTTAGGATAGAGTCCGTAAGTTTTACAATACTTCCCTTGGTCGATTACCACGATATGCACGTGCCTCGTTAAAAACTTCATCTAAAAACCCGGTGAAAAAACGATTATTGGAGAAAAGAGTACATCACCACTGATTGATGCTTTATTGTAACACTTCTGGTGTTACGTTAACCTAAACCTGCTATGTCATCATAAATATTGCATAAGCATTCATAATTAGAGAACCCTAACATGTGTAACTAAAACAAGTTTACAAAGTTTTAGGGTTGTTTGAGCTTTTTTTTTGAATATCATGTGTATGTGTACACCATTTAAATTTTACTTAAATGTTTAACTATGATTATAAAAGTCATTAAACTAAAAACAACCTTGACGCTTGAGAGTGTTTGGCTAACCATGTTTAATATCCTAAACATATTTTACAAGTCAAACAATATAAAAGAAATAATCAAATTTGAAGTTGGGATTCAAGTCCCAAACCCTAACCCTAGGTGTTGGACTTTGAATTCCAAGTTCGCTTTTGAGGAGCTAACCGTAATTAATTTTGTAAATAAAAGTTGCCAAACTTTGGTACCATTTCAAAGTATCAACTTTGCACTTTGAAAGTGTGCCATTGGTTGGGTTTGAAACTCACCACAATACCATTAATTAATTGCCCAAAGTTTCAATTTAAAAATCCTTTTCAAAAGTTTGAAATTCAAAATGAGTTTGCCCCCTTCTCAATTTATATCTCAAAATATTCAAAATTTGGTAAAACTTCTAAAATACAGATTGTGCATCTCTTTGAGCTCTATAAGTTTGGTAAATAAAGTTTTTCAAGTTTTTGAATAAAATCAAAAGTAATTTCAAAAGTTCTTTAAATTGGAAATTGCTCCCTTTTTATTTTTGAACCCCAATTCAAAAATTATTCAGTTTCATGAAAAATTTCTAAATAAAAGTTGTACATCTCAAAAAAATGGAACAACTTTTATTTTTAGAGATCTTCATCTTTTATTCAAAATTTAAAAGTAATTTTGAAATCCCAAAAGTTAAGATTTAAGCCTTTTTTTAAAATTCAAACGGCAGTTTCAAAAATATTTAGACTTTGACAAAACTTGTTTAATAAAAGTTGTAGAGTTCATTATTTTGCACAACTTCTATTTTGGTAATTTTTTAAGTTTATATACAATTTTTGGAGTAATTTTAAAAGGGAGAAAGAATGAGGTGTCTGCTCACGGTGTTCAAGGGGGGAAGAGAAACTGAACTTCTCCCTACCCATGCCGCCGACCACCGCCGCCGTGGCCTCTCCCGCGTGTTCTTCGGCAAAGCCGCGCTGCCGACCACCGGGCCTGCGTCGCGAAGGTGCTAGCCACCTCTCCATTCCCTTCTCTGCCCTTATAAGCCCGAGTCAGCCGTTGTCATCATCTTTTTCTCCTCTCAGTGCCGCCGCTATCATTCCCAGTCGCCGGCGCAATTGGCGCAGCTCACTGCACCGCCTCCCTCCCTACTTCTTCCACAGCCCCACCACCTCCTTTTGATGCTCCTGAACCACCTTACACGAGCTATCCTCACCGAAATAGTATGTGCCCCTGCCTTCTTCCCCAGCACCGACAGTGCGCCGCCGAGAGCCGCTCGCGGCAAGCCAGCGCTCTCCAGTGAGCGTCACGCCGAACCAACAAGAGCCCCGTCTCCGACCTGAGCCTGTCATACCCTTTAGCTCGCTTCCGAGCTCGTTACCGTCATAGCCACACCGGAACGGCACCTTGCCGCCGGTGTGCTTTGCTCTGCCTCCGCCGCCAAGCTCTCCCTCACTGCCGCCAGGCCAGCTCCGTCCATCTCCGGCCGATCCGAGTACACCGACGGGTTCACCGGTACGGAGCCCATTCCGCTCACGCCGCCACCGCGGCCCGCCGTCATGCGTTGCCGCTAGCCAACCCCGCCGAGTCCCGGCGGCCGCCCTGCCGCTCGGCCGAAGAAGAAGGGGGAAGGGAGAGCATAGCCGGGCTAGGCCGCAGCCCGGCCTCGTTTTGACCTAATCGGGCCGTGGCGCGGTCCAAAGGAGAAAGGAGAAAGGTTTTTCTTTTTCAAAATAAATTTCATTTTGTGGCAGAACCGTCTGAATTATTACACTTCTAGGAGTACTCGTCTTCTATTAAACTCTAAGTACTCAAGTGACCATAATAATTCAAACCGATTCTGTCGAGCACAACACATGGGAGAGCTCGAAACTCCACAATTTTAACCAGGATACAATTGAGCAAGGAGCTTGCATCATTTAGTCCATTTCATACAACAAGAGTCATGGAAATTTATTCATTACGATACCAGAGTTCAGAGTGCGAAACTAAAACAACGGAACTGAAATAAACATCTAGCGGAAAGCGATACAAGGATTCCGTCTGAGCCCACCAGATGAATCCTCCACACAAGGCTACTCTCTTTAATTTGAAACTCGCAACAAGGGAAATAAACCCTAAGTACATAATATACTCGCAAGTCTTACCCGACTGGGAATTATATATCCCGACTCTCAAGGATATGAGTAGGCTATTTGGCTTGCTGGTTTGGTTTATTTGCAAAAAGCATTATTAAGCATAAGTCCTTACTTTCATATTAACAGCCGTATTTTAGTTTATTAGCTATCCAAGCTAAGTAAGCCATGTTCTACTTGCAAGCATGTGGTAAGCAATCAGAACCATTTTATCCTCTTTCATTTTTCATTTCTTACTACAATGCCAGAACACAGCCCTCATCGTTACCGTTCTTAGAACGGCGATTCGTGAATCAATGCGCCTAGTTGGGTGCCCCGAGACACACTCCCCGCCTGCATCCCAGACACAGACGAGAACAACTTGCTTTCTCCTGCCCGGGGCTTCAGGTCCCCGTCCTAACTTGGACTCAAAGCCCCCATCGTTACGGCCCGGCCGTAACATGGTGCAAGGACCTCCACCACTCCGCCACCATATAGCCGGTCCAGAAAGAGCCGGAATCCAAGACAAGAGAGAGCAAACCTTCCGAGCTCCCATAAACAAGTATGTGTTCGGGACAAAGAGATCTGTGACTTGACCATAACCCTTAGCAATAATCGGTCCTTAACCGACGCGGACAGGGAAACCGTGTAACCAAATTAAGCCCCGTGGCCACGGGACCTAACCTGTTACACACCACCAAGAACCATACCACATCCCTGCCCGGTCAACATATTCTTTTCCACCATTTTATTCATGAGAGTAACAATATATTCCTGTTGTGAGTAACGGCAGGTTACTCACGCTAACGATGGCCTAAGCATAGCAGCTACTCAAACCTGTACTAGTAGGACACATAGGATAGGTATATATATATATATGTATGCACGTGGGTTTTATAAAATTCCTGCAACGTACTCCCTCCGTCCCTAAATATTTATCGCTTCGCTTCCCGAGAAGCAAATACCGATAATTTTAATAAATAATAAATATCATCGATTAGTATCATAATTAGTATCATCGGAAAGATCTTTGAATCTAGTTTTTTAACAAAATTATTTGAAGATATAAGTATTGTACGTATTTTTTATAATCAAGTCAAACTTGTGGCACGCATCCCACGGCGACATATAAATAGGGACGGAGGAAGTAAATGCACAACATATATATTTAATAAATTCAAAAATAAGGGTTATGCACCGGGGCTTGTCTTGGGTAGGCGGGTCAGCAGAGTCAGTCAGCCACGGCTCCTGGAACTCCTAGAACTCCTCTGGTGGTACGAGTATCTCCTCGTACTCCTCTATCACCTCCTCGAACTCAACGTCGTTGGGGAGCGACAACACGGACTCGTTCTCTACATATATGCGATGATGATGCAATGAATCAACGGCAACAACAACTCTTAAAATAAATCACACACATAAACTAAACTATCAGCTAGCTCTAATGACTAACACAAAAGCTAAGTGTTATCAGCTCGCATCAAGCAATTGCAATTAGCTTTCTAGTTTATTTACTATATATTCTAAGCAAGCTACGTACTTTAGGTACGGGATTCTATTTGTTATCTATTGCAGACCTAAAAATATTAAGCACTCAATTAATTAATCTACGCTAGCACATAGAAGCTAATAAGCAGTAAGCGGTGTAAACCTCGACTCGGATATAGTGTTGGTTGAAGCGGAGGCTGTCCATACGACGCCGGCCACGAACGACCGAGCAGCTCGGCGACGTCCCGCGGAGGACGCGGCCACAGCAACACCCGAGAGGTTTTAGCAGGGGTGCGCAGGGTGGAGAGTCAATCAAGGCAGAGCTAGAGGTGCCATGGAATTGGATGCTGAGGCTCAGGCCGGGGTAGCTGATGTCTTTAAGCGCGGCATTCTTAGCCTCAAATGGACCGACGGCAAGGAAAACTCCAAATTAAATGGAGCCTGACATGGCACGAGTTAAAGTTGGTGACTCGGTGCATTGATGGCGAAGTACAAGACGTGATGAATCGGCTTGAGGTGATTTTTCCCTGCCGCAATTTAATGGCGTGGCTGGTTTCCATTCAATGGAAAAGAAACAAGGGAGGGGGCTCCACATGTGACACAGGGTGAACAAGCAGCAGCTTGTTACAGCGTGCAGAGTACCTAGGAGCTGCTCGGTCACGGCCAGGTGTGGGTTTGGCGTGTAGCTAGGCTCCTTAACTCGTGCCGGACACGCACAATTACTCTAAGGTCGACCAGGCTCTGCGAATTTGGTTTTGGCGCGACGCTGTCTCACCTGCTGGCTGCCTTCAATGGCGATGACTGGTCGATGGTGTCGATAACCATTAATGGAGAAGACAAGGCGAGACGACGGCCAGCTGTGTCACTGTATTGGAAAGACGGCTGGCTGCTAGCCCGGACGGCGCATGAGTGAACATCGCGGCGAGCACTAGGGACAACGCAGCTCCAGTTTACAACGTGCTCGATTTTGTGGTTCCAGGCTCGACCATGCACTGGTGCGGCAGCGCATGCAACCTGACAATGGTTTGGGTTAAGCCCGGTTTTTTGGTTTGATTTTGCTTTTGTGCTGTATTAGTTTGGGGTAAAACGGGCTAAGAAGTCTGTTGGGCTAGTTTGGTTTGGGCCCTATTAAAATAGGCTGATTTGGTTTGACTGTCAATAATAGAGTTAATTATGAGTTTTTATTCTATCTATTCATTTTTTGTTTTTGCTTATAACTAAATATAAACAATAGCATGAAGTGCCAGTGAATTGGTGGGTTAAAAATGTATTTTGATGGGTTGAACATACAAGTGGTTTAGTTTGGTGTGGATGATTGAAGTCACGGTTTAGTTTAGTTTGGATTTGACTTTCAAATATACATGCTTTGGATTGGTGCGGGTTTGGTTTGGATCTTGACCCACTGTCAGCTTTACGTGTATGAGCGTGAGATGATTGAGGAGCAAATAGAGCTCGTGCGGCCGTAGTGCCATAAATGGCAAGACGACGGCGAGCGTGGCCACTTGCGCTCAGACGACGCGACGGCAGCGGCAGCAGAGGCCGGAATCAATGAAGCGAAGCAGCTGATTAAAACAAAGAAAGGACAAGCCGATGCAGTGCTTGGTGTCAAGGACACTGGCGTGCATGGCATGAATGCTTGAGCTCGGCGAGGCAGTGCACAGCTCGAAGTCTTTTCGTGGCTGTATAGTGCGTTATAGTGCGTGTTTGCAATTGCAACAAGCAGCAACCAGGTGCAGGTGTGCATGTGTGCACATGTGTGACTAGGTGTTGGGTACGTGAGTGTGTGTGTGTGTGCGCGTGTTTTTGCTTGCTTCTCTTTTTTTTTATTTTATTTTTCCTTTACACAACCGTAGGAAACTTATATTTATTTTCAGCAATTACTTTTAAGTTGGACATCAACGTTGAAGGCTAAATTTATTATCTAAACTCAACTAAGCCACTTGCTAAGCACGAAATATTAATTACTTAATACTAAACATTTTTTTTAATGTTCGAAAGCACGACATTAATTATAGACAACAAGCTTAATCAAGACAACTCAACATACAATTAAAGATTAATATGATGCTCATGAGATGATTTAGCGCGTAACACCGAGGGTGTTACATATTTTCCTGAATTTCATGATTTCATAACTAAATAATATGGGCAATTAAAAATGTGACAAAAATATATGTGTGATCCTCATGTTGTGTAGTTTCATAAAAAAAATATGTTTGCAGCCTGTTAATTACTTTTGTCATGCTCAATAATTCTATGCTTTAATTAATAAATGCATAGTCTTTGATTTTTGTAGAGTAATATAATAATCCAAAAATCATAAAAATTTAGGGTTAACCTTTTCATGTGAAAAGTGACCTCCACTAAAATTTTGGTACTGTTTTGAAAGTGTTTATTTTAATAACTAATTTCTACCTTGTTTAATGACTGTGAAAATAGTTAATAAATAATTAGTAAACTTAGTTAATTCACTAATTACCTTTGGGTGACTTTTGATGTTCAGTGAAGACCATGAATCTCTATACCTTGCTGATCCATGGCAATGGCTTGTTATGAGTAATGATGATGCTAGTCTCATGTTTAGCAATTAAGGAATTAATTAATAAAAAGAAGATGATGATTTAATGTTAGTTGTTTTAGGCTTTGTTTGTAGACCATGGATTATTTAAAGCCTAATGGTCCATGGTTTGGTTTTGCTTTGTAAGTAATAAACATCATCACATGTGTAGTAATAGTAATTAGTTAGCAAGTTTAATTATTGGCTTTCAACAACTGTAAAAATGGTTAATAACCTTAGTAGTTCTTAATCATTATTAGGACTGATTGACTTTAGAATTAAGTGATGACCCTAGGTCATTAACCCTAATGACCTTCGGCAATTCAATTACGTTGATGGTGTTGCATTATCCGATGTCGTCATAGATGCTAACTATGATTTCTAGATGCAACTATACCGTGAAGGAAAGTTGTAATCAACTTTCTTTAGTTTATGTCTTGCATTATGCATCATTGAAGCATGTCATTAAGCATACATCATTCTTTACGTATAGTCTATGTGAGAGCGATGGATCGCGATGATCAAGCTTCGGATAAGGTTCAGGTGATCCAACCCCGACAAGATGAATCCACCGAAGATGTCACTGTCAAGATTAACAACTAACCTTCCCTGTAACCCAGGCAAGCCCCGGATGCATTCAACCATTTCCTTGAATTTTGAAAGTCTTTTATAATTTTATGTGAATGATATGATGCATTAGGTGTAGGAGTTATGTGATATCTTATCTCGATGCATTTACCTTCCTTGATATATTATCCCTAAAAACTGTTTTGATTTGAAAATG
>JADLZL010006399.1:0-51400 GCA_015844335.1 Chrysopogon serrulatus
CGGATTAGCCCTTTCTTGTATGCCTATCTCATGTGGTAGGAGTTGGCGTCGTCGATCGGTGCCACGACGACATACTTCAACTCTACCGCGAGGATATGCCGGGACGTGACGCGGTGCTGGGGTTTCCAGCGCCCGATCGGGGCGTCATGATGTCGCCCGAGGTTCGAAAAGCCCTTGTTCTTTGGCCTTTGTGATTCTGATGATGGCCTTCTCTCTGCCTCTTCGGTGCGTGGCTCGTTATACTTGGTCATGCCCTCCTTTATTTTCTTTCTAGACCCACGGGCATAGAGGAAGTCACGTGCCCTCTCATCGACCCGCGGCTTCTAACGGATTCTCACCTCCTCCCGCCCGATGCACTCTCTTCTTGCCGCCACTCGGCCTCTTAGTGAGGTACCCCGTCATACCAAGGTGGTGAGGGTGCATGTTCCTCTTTACCAAGCTCGAGTACTTCGTGTGCTCTTGGTCTTCTCATTTTCGTCTTTCATTGCCTTCACGAATTCTTCCCATATGTGACGCTTGATGAAGCTATAGTCTACATACGATTGTCTTATTTCGCGACGCATTACTCTCTGTTGAGTTTGGACCGGCGTCAGCGTAGCGTCTTTTCGGCTTAACAAACAGCGCGTTATTTTGCACGCTTCTTCATCGTATTGCTCGGGAGATCTGGAACATTCTCTTCTTCATCTCCCCAAACCGCACCCTTGAGGTCGTAGGGACTTTCTTCCAATTCCGATATGTAATTGGAACGCGCTCCCAAACCACACGAAGCATTGGTTGCTGAAGGTGCCGGCGCTGATTTTTGGCTCTAGGGCTCATCGCGGCGGCCTATCTTGTGAATTACGCGGCCTTCTTTGACACCCGGTGTGCCTCCATATTGCCCCTCATCAATCCGGACTTCGCGGGTACCAGCCCACCGGGTTGAGCGGCTCGGCGTGGGCCCCGAGGCATGCCCTTCCCTTTCTCCCTCATCGCCAAAACTCTAAACGCAAAGGCACCACCGGTACCTATAGAGAACAAAAACTTACGTGTTCATTTTCTACTTACATAACTCATAGCCCTCAATGTTGTGCTAGGTAATATACTTACGTCACGCCTTTTGAGTTTTGGTATCATCCTCCTGTGCCTCCATTCGCAAACTTTGTGTTTCCGCCATCGCATTGAAGTTATCGTCTTCTTTTTTACAAACATAATCCGGATCATCATCTTCCTCCGTACGGGCGTTTCTTTCTGAGGCGGTGTTAGCTCACAGTTCTCAAACAGATCTTGACTATATGATGAGACAGTCATCATCACCGATGATGAGCCTTCATCAGCTGCATCAGACTAGGCTCCCACCATTTGCCATCATCCTCGGTCGCCATTGAAAGCTATAAGCAAAAATATAGTTATATCGACATCTCCTTTCAATTATGTGAAGACAATGCAACATAAATAAAGAAATCATTTATTTTATTCATATTCATATGTTCACAAGATTACATCCTTGTACATTAAGAGTTTGTGTACAAAAGTGTATAAGAAAAATACAAAAAGTAAAAGTAGATAAGAAATTACAAAAGTGTAAAAGGAAAAAATACACAAATATATAAGAAAAAGTACATGTTGTCATATTCGGCTCGAGTAGCACACATGCCATTGTTTGGACCTAGGTACATATCCTCATAGCCATTGCCTCAGATTAAGTTGCCATTTCATTTCACATTTGGACTTGGAGCTTAAGGAACAAGTATATCATCGTAGGCATGAAACCATAGGAGACATCCAGCCAAGCCATCACCTTCACATAATGATCGATATGTTGCCTCGGCATGGATGTTTTCCCATGGTTCGATGACTACCGTGAACATCATAATAACAAGATAGGCCAATCAATGCCCAAGACCTCACAAGTCCCAAATGTTATTCAAGGTACAACCACTTACGGCATTGTAATCATCATAGGCAACAATACAAAGGTAAGAAACAAATCTTTAGGTCACATTAAAGGCAAAAGTTGGCCTCAAATGATTCGACACAACATATTGAACTCATTAAAGCATTCATCATAGTGGCAAATATTTCAAATTGGTTAGCGGGTTCATGGTAGGCATGGAACCATGGGACACAGCCCACCCCGGCCATCGGGTAGCTAGGCATGCCTAGTAACAGTTGCTTGGGGATGGGCGTGTCTCATGGTTTGATGACTAACATGAAAGAATCAAGATCATATTGCAACATAAAGTAGCCACCTCGTAATTCAAAAGCTTGCATCATAGGCCAAATATCCACTTAACAAAATAAACAATGTCGAATACCACACAAGTCAATATTTTAATATAGGTAGAACCTCTCATGGCCTCGGTACATTCGACCTAACGTGATTCAAACTCATTAGAGCAATCCTCATTGGTGGCAAATAAGATGTCAAATAGGTTTATGGTTCATGAAGCCATGGAACCGTGGAACAAGTCCACCCAAATTATCAAAGGTAGCTAGGCATGCCTAGAACGGTTGTTTGGGATGGACATATCCCCACGCTTGATGACAAACATGAAAGAAAGAGCCACCCTCGTATATCTAGTGTTGCATCATGGGCCAAGTAGTAAAAACAAGTAGTATCGATAGCCACCGCCTCGACGCATAAAGTTTATTACTTGGCATTGCATAAGCCACTGCCTCGACAACATTTTACAATTCAAAAGTTTCATCATTCCATAAGCCCTTTGTCTCGACATAATTTTACAAGTTGATCAGAACATCCGTGTAAACCGACACCCAAAAATCACAACTTTCAAAACTTTTTTTGAAAACTAACCTATGCATGGTGAGTGACATGTAGGAAACCCTTCCTAGTAAGTTGCATTAGCTCCTATACTCAAATTAGTGGCATGTGCATTATTCTTTTCCTTTACTTACATGTGATTTGCCTTTTCATGGATTTATGTGTTGCTAAGTAAGTAATAAAGCAATTAACTTTTGGTGACATGTGTACAACCAATGGAAACCACCTGACCAAACCCTTGACCAAACCTAGGTGGACCCCACCGCCCGGGGATGCACATACATGGGTGCATATACATGTATACATGTGTATGCAAATAGTTAACAAAAAATGGAAAATAAGGAAAAAAAAAAAGGGAAAGGAGGGAGGAAACCAACCAAGCGGCCTGGCTAACCTTGCATACCTCCCCTCTCCTTTCACACCGGCCGGTACCCCGCGGTAAGCCCAGCGGCGCCCGCGCCTCCTAACCTCTCCGCAGGGGGAGGATGGCAGGCGGACCCCACGGACCTATCATCCCCAACCTTTTGCCCCTCCCTACGCTTTTTTGCCAAGCGAGCACCGCACCGCCGCCGGCCGTTCCATCCGCACCGTTCAGCCCACCGCCTTCGCTCGTTCCTCGGATGGCTGCCACGTCGGGCCGTTCAGCGCCCGGTAGCGCGGCGTCAAACAACTAAACCAGGCCCGCGCGGTAGCGCCAGCGCCATCGCGGCGCTGCCCTTTTTTCTCCCAGCGGCGTCGTTCGAAATTGAGGCGCCCGACGCCGCGCACACCTCCCGAACCCTAGACCTAGCCCCGAACCGCTAGATGGACTCCACGTGCGCCCTAGCGCGCACCCGACGCGTCCGCCGCCGCCATGATCGCCGCCCGCTATAAAGGGGCACCCCTCGGTGCCCTAGCACCCATCCGCCCCGCCGCCGCATAGTGGCACTTCACACCCCAAACCGCAACCATCTCAGAGAGGAGGACCGTGTAGGAGAAGGAGGTTCCGGGAAGCGGCCACGCCCGGGCCACCCGTCGGGGCTGCTTCACCTCGCCGAGCCGCCACGCCGGAGCCGAGGAGGGGCGACGTCGCCCGATCGGCTACCTCACCGCAGCAGCTCGGCACGGCACGACCACGACTCATCACGGCAGCACCTCTCCCCGCGCCACTATCCTCTCTACGCCGACACCGACGGTGAGCACCCCACCTCCGCCGCCGCGCGCTGCGTTTTTCACCACGGCCGGGCCGCGCCGCCGCGAGCCCCACTCTGCGGCTGAGGCCACGCCTGGAAAGCACCGGTACGCGCACGCACGCGCGCACGGACACGCGCGCGCACGCACAGCACGCCGTCGCGGCCAGAGCGCCGCCGTGGCGCGGGCGCTGTTCCGTCTCTCCGCTCGCCGCAGACACAGGTGATGGGCCGGGCGAGCTTCACTTTCGCCGCCGCGCACCTGGCCGCCTAGCTGTATGCGGCCAAAAGCCGAGCCTTTGAGCCCGCCCCGCAGCCCGCCGTAGCCGCCGCCGGAGCGCTCGCGCGTGGAACGAGCTCCGTCGTGCCCACGGTCCTCGGCGACGCCTTTCACCGCGCCCGACCCCAGTGCATGAAGCAGGGCCCTTGCCCCGCTGCTGCACGGCAACACCTCGCCACCACCCCACCGTCGGTCGGCTAGCGCCACCGCCGTGGTGACCAAATAGAGCCTCCATCTCCACCCACTGGACCCCTGGGCCGCGCACCCGGGGGCACTCAATGCCCTAGAACCTTCACCCACGCCATGCCGGGGCCGAAGGAAGGAACTGCCGACACTTGGACCATCACAAGCCGCCACGGTGTCGTCGCCAGCTTGCTGGGAAGCCAAGCCCCCACCTTTACACCCTGGCCATGGCCATGGGAGTCTTCGAGGCCGTGGAGCCCTAGCTCGGCTCGTCGGACCACCAGGAAACACGCCCCGCGAGCCCCGCCGGTAGGTGCCGCCGGGAAGAAAGAAGTAGAGGAGGGAGGCGGCCGGGCGTGCGCCCGTCTTGTGAGCAAGGAGAGAAGGGGAAAAGATGGGCGTGGTCATGTGGACCAAACTGCGGTCCACGGCACCCGCTACCGAGCCGCAGGTGGACTGCGCCGTGCACCCCACTGACCTGTGGAGGCCCAAGTGGCACCCGCGTGGCCACACGAGGGCCGACACGTGTCGGGCCGGGCCCGGCCCAACCCGACCGATCGGCCACCTAGGCCCGGTCCGAGCCCGTGACCGTTGACCGTTGACCGTTGACCGGTCAATGTTGACCGTTGACCAGACCCCACCTGTCGGTGACCCAAATCAGCCAGACCAATCCGAGCTTTGCCACGTGTCACCACTTTTTCCAGAATAATAAAATGGCTTTTCCTTTTTTAAGAAATTAAGTTAAACCTTTGGAAAATCATAGTAAATCCATTTTAACTCGAAAAATATGAAACCGGTGTCCAAATTTTTCTAAAAAATGAGCTCTAGGTCATAGGCTTATCCATGAGTGCATTTGCTTCTTTCGAATTTTATTTGCTTCTTTGTGCACCTACTATAGGAGCCGCTAAAAGTGTATTATGTCACGTTTTTCAGAGACGGAGGAGCCGCCGACGAGGGAGGAGGCGACTCACGAGTACACCGAGGATGCGGGGAGACGACCCAACCGCGGGTGCCACGTCCCCACCCAACCTTTAGCTCCCTATTTAGACATGCAATACCTAGAAATGCTAGCTCTACTACTTGTTGCTTCTTTAGCCGTTGATAGGATGCATGGTAGATTGATTGATTCAGCCTATGCCTTATCGAAAACCTATCCCCCCGCATACCCGCTTGCTAGGATTAGACTCGTGCTTATCATGTTTATCTTGATGCTACTCACTTATTACTATCATTGCGTTGATGTATCATGACTGTGAGTGGCTAAGGCACATGGTGCCAAGATGTGGAAACCGGTCTTGGGGAGAGATCTTGTGTGAGTCTTGGGTGTGTAGTGAGGGTTGTGTCGACTGGGCAGGATCTAGGGCAAGTCATGAGGACGAGCCATGCCGGGGAGTGTGATGCAGGCACTCCCCTCATGAGAGTACTGTGGCGGGTATACGTGTTGGGAGAAGGTTAGGGAGGAGTGTCTTTGTGGTACGAATCGCGGAGCAGGGAGGTGCCGTCGAGGCACGGGGTTTAGGGCCCAGGTGAAGTTATCCCTGTCGGTCCCGCTGGGGGGCGATTGGACGACGGTGCGGTTCATGGGACCTTCTTGTACACACCACTCATCCCCGATGGGCGGGAAACGACTTGACGACTAGCTAGCCTCCGCCACTACTACTAGGTTGGTAGGTGATGGTGTAAGGGAGATACGGGTGTCGAGACCCACACCCTCCCTGAGACGTGATGCCCCACAGGATCCGGCACCACGCCTCATCTCTGGCGTGCGGTGGACTCAGGGGGGTGCCCTGCAGCTGAGTGGTAGAGTGGCTTTGGGCTAGTTAGGCGGCGGCTCGGTATCGGCCTAGGCGAGGCGCATCGCCGATGATGGTGATCTTGTGGTTTCGTGTGTACGCGCTCTGCCAGAGTTGATCGATCTATACGTATAGCCGTGTCCCCGGGGTCATGGACATTCCCATGAGTTACCATATGTTCGTTATAGTGAGTGGAGTCCAATTCTCTTCTTTCCCCCGGGGTGTGGTGGTTTCCGGCCTAGGGCCGTTGAGGCGAGGAGGAGCGGGGAGTCTTCCTCACCGACTTGAGTGAGAGTGTGGTATGATGTGTGGGAGGTTATGGATGGGATGGATGGGGGTTTATGGATATAAATGGGTTAAAACTTGACAAATACTATTTAATTATGTTAATGCATAGGAAACCAAGAGCCTCAAATAGGTCCTTTTGAATACCCTTGCATCCACTTTCCACATAGCAAGCTTCATTCATATGGGTGGGATTAGTGGCCAGTACAAATCGTACTGATACATTGTGGTTCAGGGAGATAATCGAGTGGGAGACCGATGAGGATGACGGAGGAGGAGTAGGTGTCTCATGCTACGGCGCAAGTGGATGACGCGTCGATCCGCTTCTACCTACCTTATGCTTTTCCGCATTGGTGTGTGTGTGAGTGTGATTCCGCCTTGCTGGCGATGTAATAAAGTACTTAAATCTTGCTATTTGTACTCTCTAAGTTAAATATTCCGCCGTATGCGCACTTTGGACCGCTGATTTGTTGATGATGGTGATGAGCCCTTCGAGGCCATTGCATTATTGTATGAAAACTGTGACTTTTCCCTTCGAGGAAAAGCGGGTTGTTTCATTGACAAGATTAATCATTGCATTAGCCACTGCCTCATGACCAACTAGTGTGTAGTAGTATAGTAGTATTAGGAGTATTATATTGTGTAGTATAGTGAGTAGTGTAGTGTGCAGCACCTAGAGAAGAAGAGTATAGTACAGGTACTAGTATAGTGTGCAGCACTAGAGAAGACTAGTAGTATAGTAGTAGTAGTAGAGTATTACTAGGAGGAGGAGTAGTAGTGTGCAGCCATGGAATAAGAGAGTACTAGTATAGTGTGCAGCGCCTAGAGAAGAGTAGGAGTATAGTACTAGTACTGCTATAGTGTGCAACACTAGAGAAGCCTAGTAGTATAGTAGTGGTAGTAGAGTATTACTAGTTACTAGGAGGAGGAGTAGTAGTGTGCAGCCATGGAATAATAGAGTAGTAGTAGGACAGTAGTTGTACGAGTAGTATAGCACTAGATAGGAGAGTTGTACATTGACAAAGATAACAGAGGAGAAGAGTTGTATGTAGTAGAAGTTAGGCTAAGATTTAAACATCATTGCCATAGAATAGAGAGGAGAGGGCAACATTTTTGTAGTTCATTGACACACATGCGGTTAAGCATCATTGATGATGGCTTATTATTCATAAAAATCACAGACACAATTTGACAGCAACTAAATCCATCAAAGTAGCATCATTGACAATGGCTTATACTTCATGCAATGGAAAACCAAAGTAGCATCATCGGCTAGGGTTCATCACAGCAAACGCGACAACAGAGAACACTTCATCATCACAGAGAAAATTCACCAGCGAATGCACTCGGGGAGGCGATGGAGATAAGGAATAGGCGGACGGCGCCTCGACCTCAAACCGGGGACCTCGTGGAGGCGTGGCTCGCTGGGCTGAGGAGGCGCTCGAAGTCGGCCGAAGACGGCCCGGATCCGGGCGCTGGACCTTGGGGGAAAAGCTCGGAAGGCGCCGGGCGGCTAGGTTCAAGCCGGACTCAAGGAGGCATGGTCATGGGTCGGTGGAGTGAGTTTTATCGACATGGATCCGGCGCCCGACTGGAAGACTCCTGCCCCTGGCCGACGGGGAGGGAAGAAGGCTTGGGCGGCTAGGGTTCCGGCCACAAGGAGGCGTGTTCGCGGGCCGAGGGAGGCTTCTGAGTCGACGAAGACGCTGATCCGGCGCCTCGAACTCGTGGAAGAGCTCGGGAGGCGCCGGGCGGGGGGGAGGCGAAGGCGCCGGTGGTAAGAAGTTCTGGTGATCCCGCGGGAGGCGTGGCTTGCGAAGCCGAGGGAGGTGCCGGAGTTTTAAGACGCTGATCCGGGGCGCCGGGATCTCGGGAAGAGCTCTGGGGGAGGCACGGCTGGGAGGAAGAAGGGCGCATAAGATCTGCCCGCTGAGGCGTGGTTTGGGCCTGAGGGAGGGCGCGCGGTCGATTTAAGACGGGCGGATCCGGGGCCGCCGGACCTCGGGATGAGCTCTGGAGGCCCGAGGAGTGCCGCCGGCCGACTGGTCGGCTGGGGGTTCCGGGGACGGCCGAGGCGTGGCTCGTGGGCTGAGGGAGGCCCGGCGTCGAGGTTGACGGGGGAGAGGGGACGGCGCTTGGGCGCGGCGCGCGGCGACGGCGACGAAGACGGGCGGGCGGTGGCGGCGACCGCAAAATCGGGCAGACCCCTTTCGGGGTCAATTTGAACGCGCGAAGGACTTAGCAAAAAACAGGGGGTGGGCCTCCAAGCGGCGCCATTAACCGAGGCGGGCACCGATAACAACCGCCTCGGTTATTAACCGAGGCGGGCAATCGTGAGTGCAACCGCTTCAGTTAATATTTAACCGAGGCGGGCAATATTAAGAGCCGCCTTTGTTAATTGAATTAGGTTTGCTGAATTTTATCCAATTTTTGTAATCCTTCTATCTCTGTAAATTTTACAAATACAAACTATAATTAATATTATTGAGTAGTACACAATTAGTATCATGAGTGATGTTGCAATCTAATGTAATTAATTTTACAATATTCGCACAAATTTAAAAAATCCCGACTTGGTTAATTGAATTAGGGTTTGTACCATTTGTACCCCGCATTCTGTAATCCTTCCGCCTTGGTCTAAATTAATTCGTATAATATAGTGTAGTATCCGGGGTAATTAAATTGACAAAATTTTTACAACTTTGTCCAAAACATAACTTATAATTGGTCCAAATGAACTCTGAATAGTCAAACTTGGGTGAAAAAAGTGAATTATCTTACATAAATGTGTGGATTACATAAATGGAAAGAAATTATTACATGAGTTACTACATTATGACATAAATACTTATTTTGGTGTCGGCGCCCCAATCGTCCTCTTCTCACCGTCAGGGCGGAACTGTGGCTTCATCTTAGTCTTATTGACACGAAGTCTCGACAATCTTGATCTTGGTTTGATGATCTAAGAAAGAAGCGATAATTCATCGTAAGGGTTGTGTTTTTGGGACTCTCGACTCCATCAGTCCCCGACAATCCTTTGCTTTCCAGAGACAACCACGTGCTTCTTTGACTCTTTGGGCTTTCGTAGTAGGCTACTTGTGCGACACGATTTGCTAGTACCCACCGATCATCTTTGTAGCCGATGTTGTTGAGGTCTCTACCGTGGTTAGCCCGTAGTCGTCCACGACTACCGCTGCGGCTTAACCCATTGGCACCGGAAGATGGGTACCCATAGTTCTCCGCCGTAATCAAGTTCCCATATCTCATCGATCCGCCATAATATGACACGGTCTTGTTTGTTGCCTCATCGATACCCTCATAACGAACACCACTATTACGTGCCACGCTCTTCTTATCCTTTTGTTTCATGTGGAATCTATATCCATTGATGTCATACCCTTGCCATGAAGTGATTTGGGTGCGAGGTCCTGACGCAAACCTCGATTCATCAGAGTCTCCATAGGGAGGTATGTCCCTTTGTTTGATCCATGTTGTGAAGTTGATTTTGTGTTGTTTTTTGTACCCATGCCTCACCGCGTCCATGACAGTGTTTGTGAATCTCATCTAGGTGCTTGTCAACCCACTTCTCCATGACCACTACCTGATTTAGTCTTATTTGTGATGAGCCCCCGCTGCAAGTGTGGTGTCGATATCTACATCGGTGCATACTTTCCTCCCTATGCACCCCATGCCCACGGTTCTACCTTCGTGCAAAGGGATAGGCAACCCAATTGCCCTTCCATCTCGAATGTATGTTGTGCACCAGTTAATAGCCTCCTCGGTTGTGTATGCCTCGATCATGGAGCCCTCTGGGTAAGCACGGTTAAGAACGTATCTACTGAGAGTCGACATGAATCGCTCATACGTCCACATCTGATGCAGGTATACGGGGCCCAGGTCCTGTATCTGATCAACCATGTGCATCATCAAATGTGGCATTATATCAAAGAAAGAAGGTGGGAAGCACATCTCGAGCTGGCAAAGAGTCGATGAACTGTTTCAAGCCAGGCAGGTCATCCTCATTGATGACCTTCTGTGTGATGCGGTTAAAGAAGTAGGACATCGTGTTATAACCATCTTAACATACTCTGGACCGATACATCTGATCACAATTGGAAGGAACACTATAAGCATGACGTGGCAGTCATGGGAGTTGAAGTTGGTAAGAGTGAGATCTTTCATGGAGACTAGGCTCTTGATGTTGGAAGAGAAACCGGTGGGCACCTGATCGCCCCTAAGCCACTTGCATATAGCCCTCCTTTCATCTAACGTCGGGTTATAGCTCGCGGAGGAAGGTCAACTTTCCCACTCTGCGCCGCGAGTGTCGGGTGAATTTAGGCCTAATGCCTTGGTTGACTAGATCTTGACGCGACTTCAGACCATCCTTCGTCTTTGTTTTGATGTTTAGTAGGATCCCGATCGTGCTCTTAAATACATTCTTCTCCAGGTGCATGCAGTCAATGGCATGGGGCGTATCTAGCTCCTTCCAATATGATAGGTATTTGAAGAAGCATGACTGCTTCTTGAAAGGTACAACGGGGACAAGCTCTTCTTGTGTCTCTTTTGTATCCCGCTTTCTCTTCCTTGTCTTCGGTTTGCCTTCATCTTTTTTCTTCTTTCCGAACTCAATGTTTATATCCTTCACCATTTCAAACACCTTTTGCCCATATCTCGTCTTCACCGGCTCATCAAGTTGAGGTTCTGCCTGGTTGTCAAAGTACTTGTTCATCATAGGCTGCGGTATCCGGTGTTTTCTAGAGAGGTATCGCCTATGTCTCATATACACCATCTTCCGGGATGCGCTAAGATAAGTGTAGCAGGTACCATCAATGCAAACACAAAGAACCTGGGTCTTACCTTTAATCTGTTCCGACAATGAAAATGCACTGGATAGTCGGTGATTATGACAAATATGATGGCTTTTAAAGTGAAATCCTTTTTTAAGAACGCATCCAATAACTTCACCCCTTTTTCCCATAAGATCTGCATTTCCTCCATCAATGGCTCTAGAAACACATCTATATCATTGCTTGGCTGCTTTGGTCCGTAAATAAAAATGGTTAGTAGAAGGTATCTGCGTTTTTGACATAGATGGGGAGGCGGGGTTGTAAATGGTGAGAGTGATCGGCCATGTGCTATGGGTGCCGCTGAGGTCATCAAATGGATTCATCCCGTCTGTACTAAGCGTGAACCTGATGTTCCTAGCTTCCTTGGCAAACAGTGGGAACTTGGCATTGAAACTCTTCCACTGCTTGCCATCAGAGGGGTGTCGAGCTTGCCATCGTCCTTCTTGCATTCAGTGATGCATGCCGGGACATCAAGCGTGCATCCTCTGGGTTCCCGAAAAGTGCTCGCAAGCGATCAATCACAGGCAAGTACCACACAGATAGGGCAGGACTTTTTCTCTGCGTGTAACCCTCCTCTTCCTCATCCTCGGTATGGGTCTGCTTCTTGGTCGTCTTCCTCTTCTTTGCCCCTCTAGCTGCCGGTCCGTCCTCATACGGCGTCCGTGCGACAACCAAGCATTCTTCTTGTACCGGCTTCGCACCGCAAAGACGGGCAGCTTTCCATGTTCTCATACTTGCTCCGGTATAAGATACGGTGATTAGGACATGCATGGAACTTTCTAAGCTTCATCGCCACTGGCCGGATCAATTTCTTCGCCCGATAGGTGTTGGCAGGCACTTTGTTTCCCTCTAGGAATGTGTCTGCGAGAATACGTAACAAGTCATTGAAGCTTGTGTCAGACCACCCATAGCGGGCCTTCAGCATAAGCATCTGCAGGTCAAAATGTAAAGCCGCCCAATGCTTTGGGCGTCTTTGTAAAGGGGATCAATTCTTCGCCGCTTCATCATCGTTTAAAATTCTCGAGCCACTTAGGATTCCCAAACGTAACATCATCTTCATCCATAGAATTAGCAATTCTATCAAAAAGCCGCACATCTTCCGGATCCAACACATCCGCACAATCTTCACCGCCTCCAATATCATCACCTTGTAGCGGATCATCAATCGTAATGTAATCACAATTTCCTTCTTGGTCGCTTTGTTCCTAGGACACGGTAGATGGTTCCGGAGGGACCTCCGGTACTTCATCATTTAACGTGGTCGACGAGTATGGTCCGCACGAAGTCGTGGACGCTGGATTTTGCTCCCCATGGTGCTTCCAGACGGTGTAATCCTTGACAAAACCATGTCGGATCAAGTGAGACTGTACAACGGTATCTTCATAGGCAAACAGATTCGTGCACCGACTACACGGACAAATCATGTGATCCCGACCCAGACTCAGATGATGTTTTTTCGCTGCGGGCATAAACTTCTTCCTCAGCTGATCCAGGAAAGACGGATCTAGCCTCGATGTCTTATACATCCATTCCCGATCCATGACTGCAACACATACGCACGCAAGCACACAAAAAACATGTAAGCCTTCGTCTACATTCGATTTTCAATCAATACAAATGGCAGATCTACTTTTCTCTCTCCTCCATTTAGATCTAGAGAGGAAGCCCTAAACCATGGAAAAGAGAGGAAAATAAGTGGAGAAGAGTAAGATTCAACCTCTTGCGATGTCCCCCTTCAATAAATCCAAGAGCAAAACTCTCCCCCCTAGAAAATGGTCATTTTCGGGTTTTGGGAGCCCAAAACCCGAAAATGGAGGAGAAGGTCGTGGGGAAGAAGAAGGTGCGGCGCTGGTTATATAGCCTAGGCTTAACCGAGGCGGGCATTTGTAACTCTGACCGCCTCGGTAAATACATATTAACCGAGGCGGTTTCGTTACAACAAACGCCTCGGTTAATCCATTAACCAAGGCGGTTTCCTTTAGTAAACCGCCTCGGTTAATAGGTATTTACCGAGGCGGTTTACTAAAGGCAACCGCCTCGGTTAATAGATTAACCGAGGCATTTGTTGTAAAACAACCACCACGGTTAATAGGCATTTACCGAGGCGGTTATTTAAGAAAGCCCTCCTCGATTAACCTATTAAGCGAGGCGGTTGCCGGGCCGCATGGCCCTAGCCTCTATTTGGGCCGACACCGAGGCGGGCCGACGGCCCAACCGCCTCCGAGCCCCAAATTGAAAGGTTGCAGTTAAGTTTTTTTAGTAGTGGCAGCTAGTTTATATATTAAGAATATTTATACTTTCATCCAAACATAAACTAAACAGAAATATATCACATCTTAGTTCCACATAACCTCTGATGGTTGGATCATTTCAGTTCAATTGTAATACCATGACAGTATGCATAAAATATGTGGAACTGAAGAAAAGATATTGTTATCTATTGTCTACAAACCCTACAGTACCATAGAGGTGTTGGCAACCTGAGTACACAGAAAGTGAGCCTCTCCTAGTGGAAACTTGAGGTCTTGGGTTTGAGCACTACTAGTTGTGAAGTATACAAAAAAACTGTGTGACTTCAGATTTATGTGCAAGCAATGTGCACTAGCTTAGTGGGCCTCTCCTAGTATTAAAAAAGTTTTTTGCTATTTTTTGGGGGTATTTTTTGAGTTTCCTAGCACCTCATCACCGTTGGCTCAAAAAACTAGCAGTGATGAGCCCTCCTCATCACTGCCGGTATGCCACTGCCAATTTAAAAATCCGGCAATGATAGGGGATTTTGAACCAGCGGTGATATAAAGATCTACGGTAGTGAGAGGGAATTAACGAAACGACCACTACGCTGGCATAGAGGGTTATGAGACACCCCCCAGAGATCCCCTAACCATGAAAGATAGAAACATACATAGGACAACAACCACCAAAACCTTGACATCACACTCCTAGAGGCTATCCCGGCAACAACAACAAGCGGGCGGCCCAATCAACAACCGCAATCCGAGACCCAATCGAAGTTTTGGGAAATATGTCGAGTTGAATCTTAGCCCACCTAGTTGTGTACCTAAAAACAACTAGATGCAAGATAATTGATTAGCCATGAAAGGCAGTGGGCGCCATAGACTTCCTCTTCGCTATAAGTCACATACTTGGCTTGTGTGTAGTTTAAGCATCTTCCTCGCAACACTACTGAAGGGTTGAGCAATCTCCAAAGGCTTTGATAATTCTAAAATTGGACTTTAAGAAGTCTTTTGATAAGCTTGAGTATAATGCAATCCTAGAGATTCTCAAGGCAAAAGGGTTTTGGGCCAAGATAGATCAACTAGATTAGGCAAATTCTAAGTTCAGGAACCTCCTCGGTGCTTCTCAAAGGGACTCCTAAAAAAGTATTCCATTGTAAGAGTAGAGTCAGGTAGAGAGACCCCCTATCCCCTCTCTTATTTGTTCTTGTTGACATGCTCCAGTCAATGATAAACAAAGCCAGAAGTCAGGATTGCTTCTCTCCCCAATTCCACTTTACTACACTGATGACTTTCCCATAACATTCTGTTAGTCCTGAAAGCCTAGGGTAGGCAGTTTGGACTCTAAAAGCCTTGCTCCAAGTATGCAAAGTTAGTTATGGTCCCCATTAACATAGACCAGAACAAGCTTCAACATTTAGCAACTACTTTTTTGGCTATGAGATTGGGAGCCTTCCCTTCACCTATTTGGGACTACCATTGGGCATATATATATAAGCCTAAATCAATTGACTTCTTCCCTTTAGTTAACAAGTACTGTGAAAGAAGGTTGTGCTACAACTTTAGTTTTTTGGAATCAAGCAGGGAGACTGGAGGTCACAAATTCAATCTTCTTAGCCTTACCAACTTTTTGCATGAGCACTTCCCATTATAACATGTTGTTGTTGATCAAATAGATAGGTTTAGAAAGCTTGCAGCTTTCAAAAGGGATTCTTCAAAGAGGAAATTTAGTTGCTGAAACTAAAGATAAGAAAAAAGTTGCCTGCTAGAGTTTACCTAATTGATAGACAATCTTTCTTAGCCTGGTGTTGCGAGCTCATTTTCTTTTGCTACTTCTTTATTTCTTAAGCTCCCCTCCCTGTTTTCCTTTATCTTTCGATTGTACTTGTTAAACTGCTTTTTTGTTTCAATAAATGTGTTGTAGGGTGCAAGCCCCTCTAGTTTCTTAGAAAAAATTGTCAACTTCGAGGGTTGCAACAAGCCAGGCACCACCATGTGGGACCTCACCAATTGTTGACACAAGCAAAAGGAACAGCTCCACGATTACATCCAGCACTTCACCTACAAACACAATGAGCTACCTAGCATCCCGGAGAACAAGGTCATCAACACCTTTCATGAGAGGAATCAGTTGCCAAGAGGCGGTCCACAAGATCAGCAAAAAGGAAGTCTCTCTTGACACGCCATCAGCTACACCAACAGTGAATCATGAGGTGTTTTTCTTAATTCTATGCAGATTGATCTCTCATATGTTCTCTTAATGGATCCAAAATGGACACTTCCGTAATACAGGGGTGACGACAGATTGTGTTGTTCGTGCGATACAGAGTTTTGCTTGCAGATAATAGAATATCATAAGTCATGCACAACTCAATATAGAGTAACACAGGTATTACTTAAGCAGAATACTTAATCACAAATGACAAATGGTAGCAAGCATTGATTCTTCAACATGCCAAGACATGGTTCCCATCTACTTTATTGAGCAGTGAACTGAGAAATGCAACATCCATAGGTAGCTAGATTCTCCCTTGGTACAACAAGAGGAGACATTTGTCGTCGGAGCTTCTAATCGTACTTGCCCTGGACATGGTACTTGCACATCATTTTCTGGGCACAGTTGATGAGAATTTCAGCAGAGTCGATGCCTATCAACAAATACACAATGAAGCTTCATGTTGTAAGTGCAAAGCTTATATCAATAGAAATGTTGTCAAGCTCAAGGGTACTTGTTGAAGACCTGAAAGATAAGCTCCATGGACATAGCCATTGTAGCGCTCACTGGTGTGCTCACCAGTGAAGTATACCCTCCCAACCGGTGCCTAGAGGAGTGCAGACAAAACCAAAAAAAAAAACACAAGGTTGAAAGGATGTTTTGGATGATGAATCATATATATATAACTAAGATTACTAAACCACACTAGCGGCATATATAGAAGCACAACACTAAAGATCTAAAGTAGAAGTACCATACCCTAAGCTGGTCGTATTCGTAGCGGTTGACACCAATTGGCCAATTCGAGAAGGTGCCCTTGTAGAACCTATCAGACCACCATCTCGGGACAAGTATGTCAGTGGCATCTGGGACGTCCTTGCCAGGGAACATCTTCCTCAGCACTGCCATGATCTCCGCCTTGGTCTGGTTGTCCGACTGCTGCTCAATACGCCTTGACTCCTCGTCGAGTCACGGTGACAAGGAGGACATTGGCATCAGGATACTGTTTCTCAAACTCCTGAATACGTAGATCATCATATAATATTGTTGAACATGTTCAGTATTTATTCACAATTTAACTTAATTCTGCCTACGCATCAACTACATGATAATTGATGCGTACCTGCCAGACACCATAGTAACCTCTCCTGCTACTCGTGTACAGGAAGAACTCTCTTCCTTTCCCTTCAGGCCAAAAGCTCTTGGGGAACTTGAGGAAGATCTTGGTGTACACAGCCATGTCGAATTGGTAGATCTCTGTAACCTTCCATGCCTAGGACAGACAAGGAAATCAAATTACACATGTCGAAAATGATACATGCATTGAGAAGAGTTGATGAGGTAGAAGGAACTGACAGGTAGCTTGGGCTTGAACTGAATGAGATCAGTTTGCAAGACTCCCAGGCTCGCAGAAACCATAACATAGTCTGCCTTGTACACCGAGTTGTCCTCTGTCTTCACGGTGACACCACCAGGGGAATAGATGATCTCTCGCACCACCTATTGTATTGTGTATATACACATGTATTTAATGAATTGTTCTTGTACTACGTAGCATATACAACATACTAGCTAACTACTCTCTTCGTATCGGATTTAGAAGTTGTTTTGGATAATGACATGGTCTCCAAAGTATAACTTTGACTTCATATTTTTGTATAAATACTCATCACAAAGTGATATATTTATACATTTATGAAATTATTTTGCAAAGACAAATCAATTCATATATGGTTTTTATATTTCCAAACTCAACAACTTAAAAGTTATACAGGATTTATGTTTTCAATGTTTGATTTCATGTACCTTGTTGAGCTGTAGCTGTGGGTCAACAATCTTTCCAGTGCTGTCGGTCTTAAGGTACTGGCCAGCGAGGTAGTAGGCGATAGCCTCATAGCCTCGTTGGTCGGCGACGAAGTAGACATCATCGCCCGAAATCGGTGAAGGTCGGGAGAGGGATGGTGTTCTGCAGGCTGGTCACACGTGGCGGCTCTGCGAACTCATATACTTGTAGTAGTCCACCACCATGTCCACTGGTGTGGCCGGCCCGTTCGGGCTGGCTGTATGTATGCCATTGCATATGCATTAGTTATTTTTGTATTGTGGGTTCTGATTTCTCTATTTTTTTCTGTAAAAATGACTGCTCCTACAAAATATTTTTGCAGGGCTCCTCGGAAGAGCCGGAGCCAAAGCCGAAGCCGTGTGAGTGTCACGGAACTAGAGTCACAGGATAGGATTTAGGTAGAATAGCACTGGAATTTGGGATAGAATAGCATGAATTTCAGGAAGAACAGCGAGGGAGGGATACAGACACGGCGGGATCCGTGGGGGACGAAGTAAACGGGAGAGTTCAGAGTTCTGTTCTTGAAAAGCCGATTACAACCGCCCGATGCAGCATTTATACTCCGAACGTAATGGGCCTCCGCCCGCTAACTCTACGGCCCAAGATGAGCCCAAGGCCTTAAGCTTGAAGGCGATGCACTTGGCGGGATCCTTCAGTCATGACATTCCCTCCTCCTTATGATTCAGCTTGTCCCCAAGCTGAGGCTTCAGGATAGCGTCTGCAAAGGTCGATCTCTTCTTCCCAAGTAGCCATCGCTGGAGGTAGATCACCCTAGCGTACCAGCACCTGATACACCGTCGTTGCTCCACGAGGTAACAGCCGGCAATCCAGAATTTCTGTAGGCACCAACTGATGAAATGGGTCAATCTGGCATCGAATCAAGGTCTTTGCTAACTTTGTGTAGCGGGGAACAAATCTCTTGAGCTGAGAGACATGCAGCACTGGATGTATTTTGGCATCTGCCGGCAATTGTAATTTGTAAGCTACTTTACCAACTTGCTTCAGAATCTTGAATGGCCCATAGTATTTGAATGAAAGCTTGTGGTTGCTTCTGAATGCTACTGAAGACTGAATGTGTGGTTGCAGTTTAATGAAAACCATCTCTCCCACGCCAAATGTTCTTTCTGTTCTGTTCTTGTCTGCTTGAGACTTCATCCTCTGCTGGGCTCGTGTAAGCTGCTGTTGAATCAACTTATTCAGTAAAGCCCTCTCCTTCATCCACTGCTCTAGATCAGGCACACTGCACAACTGCAAATTTGCAATCCCCAGTGTCCTAGGAGTATAGCCATATAATACCTCAAATGGTGATCGACCAAGAGTGGAATGATATGCAGTATTGTACCAAAACTCTGCAATTGGCAACCACTTATTCCATTGTCTTGGACAAGAATGAACTGAGCAACGCAAGAACCCTTCTAAGCACTGATTCAACCGCTCAGTCTGGCCATCAGTTTGAGGGTGATACGATGAGCTCATTAGTAACTTAGTGTCTGACAGTTTGAATAGTTGCTGCCAAAGTGTGCTAGTGAAAACTCTATCCCTGTCAGAAACTATAGCTTTTGGAAGCCCATGCAATTTGTAAATGTGCTGCATGAATAACTGTGCTACTTGTAGAGCTGAGAAAGGGTGTGCCAATGGAATGAAATGAGCATACTTTGTGAACTTGTCCACAACTACCAGAATGGTGTCATACCTTTCTGATTTTGGCAGCCCTTCAATGAAATCCAGGCAAACAATCTCCCATGCTTGCTCTGGGACAGGTAGTGGGCACAGCAGGCCAGGTGGTTTGATATGCTCCACCTTAGCTTGTTGACAGATACTGCAAGTTTGCACAAACTCAGTGACTGTTTGCTTCAGTCCTCTCCAAGCAAAGAGTTGTTTCACCCTCTGATAAGTAGCTTGTATGCCAGAGTGCCCACCCACTCCACTCTGATGCAATGCTTGCAGAATGTGATTTTGGGCCAATTTGTTGTTCCCTACCCATACCCTTCCTTTGTATCTGATCACACCTTGATGCAAAGTATACCCAGGCTTAGCAGTACTGTCAATGCTCAGTTCAGTTATGAGTTGCTGAGCTTCAGAATCCTCCTGATAACCTTCCACCAGATTGTGAATCCATGTTGGGACACATTCAGACACAGCCAACACTGACTGATGTGTACTGCACCTAGATAATGCATCAGCAGCAGCATTGTTGATACCTTGTTTATATTGAATCTTATACTGCAAGTCCATGAGCCTAATCATTGCCTTGTGTTGCAGTCTGGTTGTCACTCTTTGCTCAGTCAAGTACAGCAAACTCTTATGATCTGTTTTGATAATGAAGGGCTGGTGCTGAAGGTATGATCTCCATTTCTCTATAGCCATAAGAATAGCTAGGCACTCTTTTTCATATACTGACAGTGCTTGATTCTTTGGTCCAAGGGCCTTGCTAAGGTAAGCCACTAGATGGTTGTCCTGTATTAGGACAGCTCCAACCCCAACAGCACTTGCATCAGTTTCCAGCACAAAGTTCTTGCTGAAATCAGGTACAACCAGCACTGGTGCTTCAATCAGTTTCTGCTTCAGAGTTTGAAAGGCAGTTTCAGCCACTGGACTCCACTTGAATAATGCTCCTTTTTTGAGAAGTACAGTTAATGGTTGAGCTATGAGACCATAATGTTGAATGAATTTCCTGTAATAGCCTGTGAGTCCCAAAAACCCTCTCAACTCTTTTACTGATTCAGGTCTTGGCCAATCTTTAACTGCCTGAATCTTGCTAGGCTCAGTGGAAACTCCCTGCTCAGAGATGATATGCCCCAGGTATTCAATAGACTTTTGGGCAAATGAACATTTGGATCTTTTGATCAAAAACTGATGCTGATCCAGAATGGTGAAAACCTGTCTCAATAGCTTGACATGCTCCTCCATGGAGTTACTATATACAAGTATGTCATCCATGAATATGAGTACTCCTTTCCTCAACAATTCTGCAAATATGAGATTCATGAAACTCGAAAAGTGGCGGGGGCATTAGTCAGCCCAAAAGGCATGACTAAGAACTCAAACAAGCCATTATGGGTGAAAAGCGGTTTTGTCTTCATGCCCTTGACCATACATATTTGGTGATAGCCAGCTCTGAAATCTAACTTGGTAAACACCTTTGCTCCACGCCAACTCATCCAAGAACTCATCCACCACCGGCATGGGATGTTTATTCTTCACTGTTATTGAGTTCAATTGCCTATAGTCAACCACAGAATCTCCAGTTTGCCATCTTTCTTTTTGACCAAAAAACCGGTGAAGCAAATGGGCTTGAGCTGGGCCTAATCACACCATTGTTCAACATTTCCTTTAGCTGTTTCTCAATTTCAGTTTTCTGAATTGGAGAGTATCTATAAGGTCTGATCTTAAAAGGTTGAGCTCCAGGAACAAGAGGGATCTGATGATCTGCAGCTCGTTTGGGAGGCAGAGATGAAGGTTCAGCAAATAAGTGACTGAATTCTTGTAGCAACAGCTGCATTTCAGGGTCTGGTACCTCCTGATCTTGTTTTGAATGCCAAAAATCTCGTATCATCACTTCCCGCCATGTTTCTTGAATAGCTTGTGTGTTTGAATGCAAAGTGAGCAACCTGCTCCATGCTTGATTAACCCTTTCATTTTTTTGCCAGTTACTTCCATGTAGGATGATGAGTCCTCTCTGACACCTCTGATAGAAATCCTTTTGCCCTCATAGGTGAACTTCATCTCTTTTGTTCGCCAATCAATCCACATTGGACTTACTGCTTCTAACCAGTCTTGGCCTAGTATCATGTCAAAGCACTTGAGAGGAAGGACTTTGGCTTCAGAAAAGAAAGTGTGACCCTGGGTATACCAGGTAAGAGCTGGTACTTGAGCAAAACAAGTCATTAGTCCACCATCAGCTGCTTTAAATGTAGATTCCTGACAAGTAATTGTGGGCAACTTCAATCTGTCCACCAATTCAGTGCTGACAAATGTCCCAATGCTGCCTGAATCTACTAGTGTTAGCACCTGTTGATTTGCTATTTGTCCAAGAATTTTCATGGTCTTCCTTTTTGCAGTGGGTAACTGAAACTGTGGGTTCACTGCCATGACTGACTCCACTGGTTCCTCCTCTTACGTGACTTCTATGTCATCACAACCGCAAAGTCAATGGCCTCATATAACTCTTCTTCAGAACATGCAAAGGAATGTGAGTAGGACATTTATGAGTGTGGCTCCACTTTTTCTCCACACTTGAAACATAGTCCTCTCCTCCTTCTATGCTCCCTCAATGTTTCCAACTTATTTTCTCCTTCTGAACTGTCCGATTCTTGGGCTTGTGCGCAATTGTTCCTTTGGCCTTGTCAGTGAACTGGGTCTGCCTAGAAACATTCCTGAAGGCATGAGATCCTCTTTTCCTGACCATGTCCAATTCCTCCTCCTGGAGCAATGCAAGAGCACTGGCTGTATCAGCTGACTTTGGCCTATGCAGAGAAATGACTGATCGAATTTTATCTTTCAAACCCCCAAGGAATCTTGTGACAAAGTAAGTTTCATCATAGCCATCATTGTACAGCAGGATTCCATGAGCCAATTCCTCGAATCTGTGCTGATAATCTGCAACTGACCCAGTTTGTTTAAGAGCTTCAAACTGACGCAGTTGTATCTGATACTGGTCCTTGTCAAATTTTTCAAAGACAGCTGTCCACAACTTGTCCCAATCTGTGATTCTCCCCCTTCGCTCTTGCGTCTGCAACCAACGCGCTGCTGCTCCCGTGAAATAGAGCGCTGCGAATCTCGTCTTCAGCTTATCCGCCACCTCATAGACCTCGAAATAGTTTTCACAACGATCCCGCCATAGGCGAGGATTGTCTCCGTCAAATTTGGGAAACTCCAATTTCGGGAAAGGGGCATAACGCGAAGCTGAATCATGAGATGCGGAATTGACAGGTTCGGGGGATGGGGATTGGTCGTGCTGCGTACCTTGCCGAACGTAGGGCGGGGGTCCTAGGACTCCGCCGCCCAACTCGCCGTGGCCCTTGGCCCTCTCCGCCGTCGATGCAGATGGGCGCAACGACGTCTGCGGAGCTTGGTTGAGGTCGAAGATGCTGACCCCAACCGGTGGTGGCGCGCCCTGAAGCAACGCTGCGGAAGGAAGCGGCGGGGCTGGAAGTAGAGGACGCGCTTCCAGTTGCTGCACCCGCGTAGCCGTCTCCTGCGATTGCAGGATCATGGAGCCCATGTTCGTCTCCGCCAGGGCGCGTAGCCGTCTCCTGCGATTGCAGGATCATGGAGCCCATGTTCGTCTCCGCCAGGGATTGCCATGCCTCCAACGCGCCAAGCTTGTCGATCGAGGTAGCCACGGCCTCCTGGAGTCCTGCGAACTGCTTCGCCATCCCTTGGACCTCCGCGAGCTGCTCCGTCATCGTGGCTAGGGTCGCTCGGATCTCCTCCATGGATGACGCCATCCCTTCCTGAAATTTGGTAAGCTTATGCTTCGGCGCCAGAGCGGATTCAAGGCGAAAAAAAAATTTTCCTCCCAAATCCACAAGGCTCTTGATACTAATTGTCACGGAACTAGAGTCACAGGATAGGATTTAGGTAGAATAGCACTGGAATTTGGGATAGAATAGCATGAATTTCAGAAGAACAGCAGGGAGGGATACAGACACGGCAGGATCCGTGGGGACGAAGTAAACGGGAGAGTTCAGAGTTCTGTTCTTCGATAAGCCGATTACAACCGCCGATGCGGCATTTATACTCCGTAAACGTAATGGGCCTCCGCCCGCTAACTCTACGGCCCAAGATGAGCCCAAGGCCTTAAGCTTGAAGGCGATGCACTTGGCGGGATCCTTCAGTCATGACAGTGAGCCCTGCCAAACATTCTATAATTATTCCATCCGTGTATGTATATAGGAGTAGGGTATACTGATCGTTGAGGCGCTGCATTGCAAGGATAGACATGTCATCCCTGCCATTGGCGTGCAAAGTGCCAGACAGCTTCTCTCCACTCTCTTCCACAGCATTCGCTCGCCCAATTCTCTTCTCAACATAATCTTCATCGTAGAGGCCACCACTGCAGTTAAGAAAATGCACACATGAATATAATAAATAACATGTGTCAAGTATAATATCTGCTGTACTTCTGTAGTAATAACTCCAAACATTGCTTGGAATTATTGAAAAACTGATGGGTAAGATTGGTGTAGGGAAGTCAGCACAAAGCTCCACCTAATAAATCTCGAAGCCAAGTGGAAGCAGCACACAGGGGAATATATATGAGGATGGAACCGTTACACTGATATGGCAAACATTTTTGTATTGTATTAGTTAGCCTTTCGTGGATCTTCTTCAATTATTTCCTTGCTCCTTTTTAAAAAAAAGAAACATAAAGCGCGTTTCTTCTACATCCGATGTTTCAAACATCCAAGCTATGATATCGATATATGGCTAACTTATAGTACAATCTCAAGCAACAAATATTTGATATTTTGACTATGATCTAGGCATATAAAAAAATGATTTTCAGATACAAGCTATTTTTTTTTTGTAGAAGCTGTCATATGCGCCTTCGTCCTAAAATGCTCTTGTCATTTTTAGATGTAGATACCTAAATAGGCTACTTCTGGAATGAAGGTGGAGGAGCGTCTCTTCAAGGGCCATCGGATCTAGGTGTTCATCGCCATGGTGGTCACGGGCCGGGATCCATGGAGTGGGGCTCCAACAGTCAAAACTATTGAGAGTCGACCGTAGCTAGTGGGGCGTTGCAGGCAAAGTGCATATATAGGTCTGTGGAGCGAGCATCAGCTTTGCAGTGGCAGGTCTTAGCTCCTATAGTCCATGGCGGGTAGCGACGGCCTCCATGACGGCACACGCTATGTGGGCTGAACAATGTTTTATTTATTTATTTACACATGCATGAACCGAGGATACCAGTGATTGTTAACACAGTAGCCACCCCTTCTATTAAGATCCTTTATTTTTCCCATTTCTGTGAATACATTTTGCAGCCACCAGCTAAACTTTTGTTCGATGATGATGAATATATATAGTTCTCAGAATATTTGTTTGGAGCTCTATAAGTAGTATAATTATCTTGAGAATACTTTAATAACCTTTTGTATTATATTAATAAATATAAACCAAGAAGAGATTGGTTGCATCTCCGGTGAACAAAATTTGAGGGAACATTGGGTGCTTTGCGAAAACTTTAAACTCTTAGAGCAAGTTTCAGAGAAGCCATGAGACTTGGTTGCTTAAGGGTGACAATAATACTGAATATTTCCATAGATGTGCTAATGGGAGAAGAAAGAAGAATACTGTCATTTCCCTTGAGAAAGAAGGAGAAACCATTGAGGGGGATGATAATCTTCTCAAACATGCATTTGTGTACTATGCAGAACTGTCTGGTCCAGAGATCCAATATATGTTTGGTCCAGAGATCCAATATGAAGTTCATATGGATCTAGCTATTTAGGATTCATCTGTTAAAGTTTCAGAAACTGACAATGGAGTCCTTTGTCAACCTTTTTCTAAGGAGGGAAATCAAAATAAAGGGCCTTATAAAATACCCATAGAGTTCTATCAAAAGTGTTGGCATATCATCAAAGATGATACTGTGCAGTTGTTTGTGGAATTCTATGCAGGAAAGATTGAGATCGACAGATTGAATTATGGTATTATTACCTTGTTGCCAAAAAAGTGAAGGAGGCTAATAAGGGTCAGTAGTATCACCCCAACTATTTATTAAATAGCTTGTACAAACTGATTACTAAAACATTAACTCTAAGATTGGAACCTGTAGCTGACATAATCATTGATAGAGCCCATTCTGCTTTCATTAAGGAAGAAATATTCTTTCTGGTATTATGTGTTTACATGAGATTATTCATGAAAGCAAAAGGAAGAAAGAAGTTGGCATAATTTTAAAACGAGATTTTGAGAAAGCTTATGACAAGATTAATTGGAATTTCCTCTTTGAATACATGAGATTGAGAGGCTTTAGCCCTTAGTGGTAAAAATGGATCCAACAAGTAGTTACTAGAGGTACTGTTAGTGTAAAGCTTAATAATAAGATTGGCCCTTACATCAAGAGTTATAAAGGGGGTGAGATATATAGGGAGGCCCTTTATTCCCTATTTTGTTTAATTTTTTGGTAGATTCCTTAACTAAAATGGTAAATACTGGACAAGAAACTAACCTGCTGTGTGGTTTAATTAACCATATCATCCCCAAGGGGTTTTCCATCCTCTAGTATGCAGATGATACAATTATTTCCCTTAAGCATGACTTGGAGGGAGCCAGAAACATGAAGTTACTTTTATACATGTATGAGATGATGGCTAGATTAAAAATTAATTTCAATAAGAGTGAAGTAGTCATGATTAATGATGACAACAACTGGGGTGAAGTCTATGCTGATATGTTTAACTGTCAGGTTGGCTTGTTTTCCTCTGAAGTATCTAGGGGTCCCTGTCAGTCCTTGCAGGCTATATCTTAGTGACTGGGATCCTTTGGTTGACAAAAGTAATAAAAGATTAGATGTCTAGAAAGGGAATACAATGTCAATGGCTAGAAGAGCCTTTAATTTGTGCTTGTTTGAATAATTCCCCAATTATCAAATGTTTGTCTATCTGACACCAAAAACTATTATAAAAAAGATTGATAAGATTAGAAGAACTTGTCTTTGGCAAGGTGACAGTAATAAGAAAAAGTATCATTTGATAAAGTGGTTTAAAATCTGTAGGAGTAAGAAAAAAAGAGGTCTAGGTATTAAAAATCTAAGAAAGATTAACATCTGTTTGCTTTCTAAGTGGTGGTGGAAGTTAGAAGAGGAAAATGTTTTGTGGCAGGAAATTGTGAAAGCAAAGTGTCTTAACAATTTTCTCCGTATCTCACAAGGCTAACGATTCTCCCATTTGGGCTGATCTTCTAGAGGTCAAAGACATATACTTGCAGAGGAGAGGCATAGAAATTAGTAATGGCTTATTGACCAGATTTTGGTCTGATGCTTGGCTTTATGACCGCCCTTTATGTTATATTGTGCCTGTACTTTTCATATTGTGTGAACAAAAAGATGCTTGTATGGCTGATATAAATCTGGAAAGATCTAGATCACCTTTTCGAGGTGGCTTTCAGATGTTCTAGTAACTGCCTTAGATGTTTGTAATTTCCAACTATATGAGGCAAATGACATAGTGATTTGGAAGTTTAATAGTAACAAGAAATCTTCTGTGAAATCTATGTACAATGCTCTTACTAGGAATGATGATGGATGATCACAAAAACAATTTGGAAAGGGAAGATCCCTCTAAAGATTAAGATTTTCATGCGGTTAATATGGCTAGTAATAATGCTTTACTTACTAAAGATAATCTTATCAGAAGGAAGTGGTCTGGTAGTCCCTTATGCGCTTTCTGTGATAACTGTGAATCCATTGACCATTTGTTTTTCTCTTGCTCTATTGCAAAAGCTGCGTGGATTGTTGTTGCTGTATGTCTGGGTGCTAATAATGTTCCTAGTTCCTTAAATCTGTGATAACTGTGAATCCATTGACCATTTGTTTTTCTCTTGCTCTATTGCAAAAGCTGCGTGGATTGTTGTTGCTGTATGTCTGGGTGCTAATAATGTTCCTAGTTCCTTAAATCTGTGATAACTGTGAATCCATTGACCATTTGTTTTTCTCTTGCTGTAGCAGGAATGAGCTGTCGAGGGGGTATAGGAAGTTTCTATGGCTTAGATATAGCTTCTGGTAGCGATCCATCTTCAGTAGGGAGATAGGATATGAACTTTTAAACTCTCGTTTTTTCTCCTCCTCCCCCTTCCTATCCCCTCTGCCGGCGGATAACTCGATCTTGTATTTCTATTTTTCATTAAACAGCAATGGGAATCTCCCGCTTGGAAAAAATATTAATAAATACAATTATATTCAAATAGTAGATATAGAGCTGTCATCAATGTGGCAACCAAAAAAAATAAAAATAGTCTGAGTATAGTCAAAGGTACAATTTATATATGTCACGAAACCTAGACATCACTGAGTAGGTATTGCCGTATTGGTCTATTTAGCTTCATATATAAATTTTGAATCTTAAGCATCTGTACTTTATTATTATACGTACGGTCTGGATTTAGAAATAGTAATAAGTGGGTCTTCCATGCATATTTACTACACTCTCGTCCAAATTATTATTCTTTATGGTTCTTTCTAAACACATACAATAGCTCTTGCTAATATCTACCGAGATTTACGTTGTCTAAATATGTAATAAAACTATTCCCATATAGAAAACCCAGGACGATTTAAATAGAATGGAGGAAGTAGATCGTAGTCGTACGGTAGGTATTTTTTTAATTGTGTTTTTCCTTTTATAGGGAAGCAACATGATGCATGTAAATTTCTTAGTTATTATAGTAGTTAGTTTTCATATTACTTTCTCCCTTGGTTCCAAATTGTTGTTTACTATTACTGCTTTGTCCTGAGTTAATTAAATACCTTTAACCTTTTATCAGTTTTATAGAAAAATACACTGACATTTGGAAGACCAAATCAGTTTTATTAAATTACCCATGAAATATGTCTTGATTGAGCATCTGTTTAGAGTTATTTATATTTTCTGCAAATTTCTCGTTGAAGTTAAAAAATCTTGACTTATAACAAATCAAGGTGAACTTTAGTTTGAACGGATCAGAGGAGCATTAGCTAGCAGAGCTCATGAGCTCCGTACGTAGCTAGAGTCGACGTACGTACTCCTCCTTGTAGACGTTTTGGGCAAGGTAATCAAAGTCGGAGCGGAAGTTCCGGAGCTTGAGCGTGGAGTTGACGATGGGCCAGATGGGGTTCATCTTGCCGCCGTTCACGCCCTCCACCCAGTTGGCGCCCACCTCCATGAAGGTGCCGGCGAAGTTCTTCTTGTGCATCCGATCCGCCCCGCCGATGTGGTCCGTCGCTTCCAGAATCAGCAGGTCGGTTATCCCGGCGTCCGACAGCTTCTTCGCCGCCGAGATCCCTGAAAAGGTATTCACACGTACGTGTATAACACAATCACGCCGTGCATAGGGTAGGTTCATCATCTCCAGAGGCACTCAACATTCGGGAACCTGACATGCCGGCACCGACAGCGATGACCCTGGGACGGCCGACGGTTGCGGCGGCGGCGAGGGAGGAGCCATGCTGTGGGTCAGTGCTAGGAGTACTGCTGCTAGCACGAGAGCACTGGACGTGGAGGAACTCATCTCTCCAACTGATGTCGCTCTCGATCTATGTAGCAGTACTTGAAGTGAATGATTGTCCTTGTAGCGCTATATACATGCCCATATATAGTGTGATATACTACTGTGTCTGTGCTGTGTGTATATCCTCCAATCCCTCCATACGGCTGGACGTAAAACTCGAAGCTCGTTAGTTCGCTCGGTTCATAGTTGGCTCGGCTCAGCTCGACTCAACTCGTTAAGATAACGAGCCGAGCCGAGCCAAGATTTTAGCTCGTTAGATATAACGAGCCAACTCAAGCTAGCTCGTGAGCTCAAAGAGTAGACTTTTCGGGAAAGAAAGCCTGTATATGTATACATATACATACATATCATGCATGGACCTAATTTGTACTCTATTGTATCTATGTACATGATGCTTATTACTAGTATTTATGATGGATAAATATGTGTTATTTCACTCATTAAAATATTTAGTAGTCTTCATTTTATATTTTTTGTCCTAGCTCGTAAGCAAAACAAGCTAGCTCGAGCTTTTTTTTCAAGCCGAGCCGAGCTAACTTGTTATCTTAACGAGCCGGACCGAGTCGAGCCAACTCGATATCCAGCTCTACTCCATACTTAAAAAAGAAAGTCAGTTTAGATAAGTGTTAGATCAAACATTAAAAATATAAATAATAAATAACTTTTAAATTATTAAATTATAAAAACTATATGATAAAATTGTCATAAATATATACATATATTATTTTCTATAAATATTTTTATCGAAATAATAAGAAGTTAAAGTTATGTTTTAGAGACTATATCACTGTCCAAAATAATTTTCTTTATACGTTAACGGAGGAGTATAACATAGGGCCTTCTTTGAATGTAGTAGTCGGATTCATATCAATCTATTTCTACTTGAATCTGTCCCAATACATATGAATTAATATGAATCCAATAACATCTAAATAAGGCCTAACATATGATAATGCATGCTAGTCCATCTCCGTACCAGTCTATTTTATACAGTGAAAATGCTATGTCCGTGGCGGAGCAATAGGGTATGCCAGATACCCTGCGAGACCGGCGAGTGTAGCACATATACGTGATATATACTTATGTATTCTTTTTAGAATTACATGATACAATACAGACATTCGCCGCACTTACCTCTATAAATACATGTATATAAACTCTATCTTTACGAGTACTTTCGAAGAATTGAGCCGACGGATTTTAAGAGTCACGAAGTAACCAACAATATGTTGATGTTGACGGAACGCCGTCTACCACTAAATACAATAACACTGATAAATCTTAGAATAAATCAACGAAAATACAAACACCCAACTTAAACCTATAGGGATAGGTTCCCCAACAGAAACCTAATGAGCCGACGAAAACAAGAAAAAAACTTAACAGGTCGCGTGACAAGAAAAAACTTAACAGGTCGCTCACGCCATCATATCACAGGATATTGCCACACGCACGGGAGGCCCATGTGACACGCAGATGCAGCCCACCATCCACGCGGCAAAGCTAGCAAGTCTAGACGTCCAATACGGCAATAATATACCTACACACCATGTCACCATGACGTTTCTTTTCCAGCTTTTTTTCTAATCCAATCTACTTGATTGGAGTCAGAGGGATAGAGAACACGGAAGAGGGAAGACCTGCCTGAGCCTGACGCGGTGACGCCCTGACGGCCTGAAGCGGTGACCTGATCCATTCCTGCCGCCCTCCCCTCTGTCGGATAGGACACTAGTATATGTTTTTTTAAGGTAGTTGGTAATATATTTTTAGTCGTATTTTTTTAAATCATCAGTGGAAGAGATAAGTGAAAATAAAGTCAATTCTATTGGTGGCTTTTGAGAACCGTCAGTAAAAATCACTGTATAGAATTTATATTTTTGGTTCAAAAAATAGCAAAAAAGACAAAAAAAAATATTTTTGAAACTCAAGGAGGCATCCGCCTGTCTCCGACGAAGTCACAAGTCATGTATTTTTTCGCATGAAATTGCACGTTACGTAGCCGTGAGGTTTCAAACCGACAACCTCCTCCTCACGCATAGCCCCCTACCACTCCACCCATCACTCACTTGTTTCTATATAGTATATTGGTTCCCCATATATTATCTAAAACCGATGGTAAATTCAATATTTAAGGGTTTAAATAAATTCAGAACTACGAAGTTTCATAATTTTTCGAGACCCACAACTTTCATTTAGGGTGTTTCTCCATCCGTGCCTTTTTGCAAAATTTTAAATTTCAAATATTCAAACTTGAGCTTTAATTATCCTAAACAAGATGATTTCAAATAAAAAAATTTCAACTACAAAGTTTCATTACTTTTCAAGATCTATAACTTTTATTTTGGGAGTTTCTCCATCTAAGGAAGTTTAAAAACTCAAAAAAAATTTCAAACTATTTCTAGTGACGAATTTATTAAGAAACCGCTAATAAAAATAAAATACTAGTGTCAAGAGAAATAATCTATGTACTAGTAGGGTGCTCTTTGCTCAGTCGTCTTGATTCACTATTTAGGCAAAAATTTTGCTTGGTTCTCTTTTGCTTTTCAACTTTTCGTACAAATTATTGTCTACTTTCATATAGTGTTATTTGCCAACATCACAAATAACATATTGTTTAATTATTTGGCATTTTTTAATATTTGTGCGAAAAGAAACTCGGATATTGTATCTGTTTTTTTCTGAAGCATGCAGCAAAGAAGAAGAACGCAGCTGCAACTTCTAATGGGTATTTTCTACAATGGTATTAGTAAAAGAAAAACAAGTTAAGAAATAAAATGGGATAGTTTTTTAGATGATTGTCTAGTCACTTTGATTAACCAGGATTCTTTTTAAGTTGACGACGATAATAAGACAATCATGTCGTCAGAAAAATAGCATTATGAGAGCATCTTCAAGAGTGTCTCATATTCATTTCCTCATCTATGTTTTTTAGGAATAAGAGAAAAAGACAGCTTCTGATACTTGGCAAATCAGCTCCAACGTAAATATGCGCACTTGGCAAATCAGCTCCGCACGTAAATATGCGCGCATCGTAGTATCGCGCATCCAGACTTGCCCGCGTGCCGTCTCTCTTTCCCACGGCAAATGCCCTTCGGGCCATTTCTAGGTTCCATCTAGGGTACGATCTTTGTCTTTGCCGGACCTACCCATCCCCTTCTCGAAGGAGCCAGTGGTTGCCTCCGTGATGAGTCGCAGGTCCCACCACTAGTACACAGAAGGTTTGTAGAGGCGGTTGACAACGTATTTCCACTGGCGTTTTTTCCAACCGCCAGTGGGAGAGGCCAGTAAAAATGGTCGATTTCTACTAGCGGTTGGTTGAGAACCGCTAGTGAAAATCGGTTTCTACAGGCGGTTCTCTTAAGGCAAAAAATCGTTGCCCAAAAAACACGATAAAAATTGTAAAAAAATATATTTTTAAAAAGGCAAAAAATATTTTTCATTTTTTTCGCGTAAAATCGCACGCTACGTGGCCGGCGGGATTCGAACCCGCGACCTTGGCCTCGCGTATAACCCCCTCTACCACTCCACCCACACGCAACTTGTGTCTGTATCTCATTCCGGTTTCCCACATATCATTCCAAATCGATGGTAAATTGAATATTTTGGAGGGTCTAAACAAATTCAAATGAAAAAATGTTTAACTACAAAGTTTCATAACTTTTCGTGATCTACAACTTTCATTTAGAGTGTTTCTCCATCCGAGGTCATTTGTAAAATTTGAATTTCAAATTTAGAAATTTCATTAAGTAGATTTCTATAAAAAGATGACTTCAAATGAAAAAGTTGTCAACTACAAAGTTTCATAACTTTTTGAGATCTACAACTTTTATTTTGGAAGTTTCTCCATCTGAGGAAGTTTGAAAAACTCAAAAAAATAATTTCAAATTCTTTCTCTTGGCAGATTTCTTAAGAAAACCGCCAGTAAAAATCGATTTTCTACTGGCGGTTTCTTAAGAAATCCGCTAGTAGAAAAATAGTACTAGCGGTTTCTTAAGAAAACCGCAGTAGAAATCGTATTTCTATAGGCGGTTCCTCAAGAGAACCGCCTGTAGAAATAGGATCAATTTCTACAGGCTGTTCTAAAGGAAAACCACCAGTATAAATAAAACGCTAATGTCAACACAAATTGTTTGTGTACTAGTGCACGCGGCGACATGGCCTTCTTATATGAGCATGGCGGTGCAGCGGTGATGACCTCTTGTTGCTGAAGACGAAGGGGAAGTTGGGCACTGCCTTGGTCTACTTCTCGTCGTTGTACCTGATCTTCATGACGAACCTCATATTCATCGCGTTCGACATGGATCACGCCTCCGCCATCCTCTTCCTTCAGTGGTCGTCTTCGTCTCCCACCTCCAGTAGTAGCTATGGCCGCAGCCGCTGCCACCTATCGCACAGAGCGCCGATGAGAGGAGCAAGGCTGCTGCGGGGAAAGAGCTAGACAATCTTCGAGCTATCGGCTCTCATCCTTAGCTGGAGCAGCTTCGACAGCACGATTATGACCATGGTCAGGCACTTTGGGTGCGTTTGGTAATGGGCTAGGAGGGTGGCTCGTCCTCTTTGGCTACAGCCCATCGTGTTTGGTGGACCTAGCCCAATCCCGAAGACTACGCAGCCCAGGATCCAAAGCACCATAGGCCAGGCTTCAGAAAAACGAAACACCCTTCCATTTTTTCGCAGCCAAACTCTACTAAGCAGTCATTGGTCAATTTCAGGCTGTTTTTTGGGCTACTTAGTCTTGGACCAAGCAAGCACTATCAAACACAATCTCTTCTAGATCTGGTCCATTTGATAGAGGCAACCAAACAAAAGACTTTGCATCAGTTTAGACTGGATGTAGCTGGCGTTGGCCTGGCTTGTGGACCCGGCTGACTTGAGGCCCGTTACCAAACGTGACCTTTATTTCTGTTGCTCAGCAAGACCCCGACGAGATAGCGCTGGGAGCTGTTGGGCTCCGTTCGTCCTCACCATCATTCTAGGGATCTATCTGATGCTGGCCAACGACTGAGAGAAATCTGTCAGTGAATCTCCCTACCAAGTACCTCGATGTGCTCATCTGCCCCCTCTTCAGCACTCTCTTATCGCTATATCTGGCCATGCAGCCCGTGGCCGCGGCCCGGCACGGCCCGGCAGATTGGCCCGGCACGAGGCCCGGCCCGCAGACGGCTTCATTGGGCCACGGGCGGCACGGCCCGAAGGAGCCGCGGCCGTGCCTGGGCCGCCACCCAGCACGTGGCACGGCCCGGCACGGCCCGCTAAAGGGGGGGCGGCCCGGTAGCGGCCCGCCAGCCCCCAACGTCGTATATAAGCGGGAGGCGCCGGCGCTCGCCCCTTCAACCCTAACCCTAGCTTCATTCCCCTGATCCCCTTCCCCCCGCACGCCGCGCCGTCTCTCACTCTCTGTCTCTCTCTCTCTCGCTCGACGTCGACGCTCGGTCGCTCGCAGATCTCGTCCGGCCCTGCTCCGGTGACCTCGCCGCCGGTCCTTGAGTTCGATAATCATCTCCTTCTCCTTCTCTTGCCTCCTTTCCCTCCCCTCCCCTCTCCTCCCGGGGTACCATGTGAGTTCGTTGTCCCTGTCAGTCGTTCCGCCGCCGCTCGCTGTCGTTCTAACCGGTGTCTGTCTACTCCTCTGGTTGGATCCCTGGCTCCCGGCCTCTTCTCCCAAGACTGGCTCCGGTGGTATAGGTGAGTCGGAACTCGGAACCCTAACCCTAGATCTAGGTCGCTCTCACTCTCTGACTCAGTCTCTCACTCCTTCTCCTTGTTCTTCGTCTTCTTCGCAGGTTGGTGCGTGACGCAGCGTCGTCCTCCTCTGGACGCGCCATGGCAAGGCCGCCTGCGTCTAAGCGCCCCTGTCCACCGTCGAGGGACGGTGCTGGAGCTGTTGGTAGGGGCCGGGGCCGACCGTGCCCCTCTAGCTCGGCCGCGGTGACCATGCCGGTGGTGGCGGATTATTCGCACCACGCTGACGGCGAGCACCCCGAGCCCGAGGAGGAGCTGGAAATCGAGGATGACGACGACATCCGCGAAGATGCAGCCGGGCTGTTCGGCATCGATCTCGGTGACGGCGAGCACCCGATCGATGTCGATGCCGGCGACGACGACGTCGGGGTGGACGCCTCCACCGATACGGATGGTACTTCATCTACTGGTAAGCGCAAATCTGATGTTTGGGATGATCTGGTTGAGGTCAAGGACTCGAATGATGTGAGAATTGCTGCCATCTGCAAGATTTGTGGTAATAGATACACTGCTAGGTCTTCTGCTGGTACTGGTCATTTAAGACGACACCTGAGAACTTGTAAGGCAAGACATGCTAATGATAAGAAGGTCCAATCTAGGCTTGCTATGAATGTTGATGCTTTGCATAATTGGGTGTATGATCCTGCTCTTGCTCGTACTGAGTTGTGCCGGTTGATTGCTAAATTAGATCTTCCCTTAGGCATTGGTGAGACAGATGCCTGGGAAAATTACATTAAGCGTGCTCATAACCCTAGATTTCGTAAGGTATCTAGGCAGACAACTACTAGAGATTTGGATAAATTGTTTGCTGAGCAGCGTGCTTTGCTTATGAATTCTGTGTTGCCTGCTTGTTCATCTGTTTCTTTGACATCTGACATTTGGTCTGGCAATGCAAAGGAGGACTATATTTCTGTTGTTGCTCATTATATTAGTGCTGATTGGGAAATGCATAAAAAGTTATTGGATTAAGACTTATTGAGGTGTCACATTCGGTGAAAACATTCTTTGATAGGATTGCTCTTTGTTATTGAGGAGTTTGGTTTGATTGATAAGATCTTTGCTATCACCCTAGATAATGCATCCGCTAATTCTAAAGCACATGAAACTTTGCAACCTGTATTGTTTGGTTATTTGGGTTCTTATCCTGCACCTACAGATGTTAATCCTACAAAGGTTAAATATTTGCTTGTGCATCAGCGTTGTGCCTGTCATATTATTAACCTGATTGTTAAGACTGGATTAAAGATTCTGAAACCTTATCTTGAGGATTTTAGAACCTGCAAATCAACTTTTTGAACTCATCTAATCACGTAATTGCATTGTTCTCGATTTTTGTAAGGCTAGAGGGCTTAGACCTAGAAAATTTGGATTGGATATGGATGTTAGATGGAATTCAACCTATTTGATGCTTAAACATTTGCTGCCATACAAGGATGTCTTTTCTGTGTGGGTTAACTCTAATTATGGTAAAGAATTGTTGAAGCCTGAGCACTGGTATGTTGCTGAGCAGATAATGGTATTCTTGGAACTGTTTTATGATTGTCTTTGTTATACTGTCTGGTGTTTATTATCCCACATCTCCACTTGTTTTGCATCATATTCTTGACATTGCTGAACATTTGCAAAAAGCTGAAAGAGATGTGAACTTTAGATCAATTGCATGTCCTATGAAGCTTAAATTTCTTAAATATTGGGGTGAAATTCCATTGCTTTACTCTTATGCATTCATCCTTGATCCTAGAGCTAAGATGAAAGGATTCTTTAATGTGCTTGAACTACTTGGTAATGCCCTTGGTTCCTCTTATAGTTCATATTATGGTATTGTGAAAGATGAATTGTACAAGTTGTTTAACAAGTATGAGGAGAAATTTGGTGGTGCAGCTAGGTCTCAAAGGGCTTCACAGCCTTCAGCTCATTGTGGTAAGCGAAAGCAGGCATGGGGAAGGATCTTTGGAGGTCCTGGTGCATCCCCTACCTGCTCCCCCTCATCCTCCTCTTTTTACGCTCCATCCGGTCCCGGTGTTAGTGAGCTATCAACTTACTTGGACAGTGATACTTTGTGACTTGTTTTGATGAATCTTTTGACATACTTTGCTCCGGTGGCGTGACCACAAGCAAACATATCCAATCCTATCTATTTTGGCTCGAGATATCATGTCTGTTCCGATTATCTCGTGTGTCTTCCGAAGTCTGTTTTCAGTTGTACCGCCGGGATACTCGATGACCGGCGGCGTCGCTTATTGCCTGAGCATGTGGAGATGCTCACATGCATGAAGGACTGGGAGCTTGGAGCAAGAAGAGAACAGCATGCACCTGAGGACTTTGATCTAGAGGAGCAATTCAAGAATCTGTTCTTGGATGAAGAAGATCAAGCCAGCGGCGGCACTTCTTTGAGTCTGGCTGGATAGAAGAAGAGAAAAGGGAGAGGTAAAGGACTGTTATCGCTACTGCTGTTCCCTCGCTTGTTCATCTCATTTCTATTTATGGTTTGGGGTAAAATCACTCATACATGGTTTCTTTGCAGCAACATTTTGGTCTTTTGGTGCAAGTGCAAGTCTGAACTAGTGATTGTGACTTGTGAGAGACTGTGAGATTGGCTATTGAACTGTTGTAATACAATTCACAAACACTTAGTCTAGGACTTTGCCTTGCCGCTGCCAGCGCAGTTGCCCTTTGTTGGAGTGTTGGTCTGGCGGCTATTGTAATAGGATAGTACAAGACTTTGAAGTTTGAACTATTTTGAGCTGGTTGTACTTTTTTTCCTTTCTAGGGTTTCTCACAAGGGTGAGTTTTACCTAGAAAGGTTTTTAATGAGGCAAGCATTGCACAAACTTGACTCATTTTGATTATGAATCAAATGATTTACGTGATATTTCTGTGATTGTGTGAATGCGTGATTCTCGTGTGTGATATTTGTGCTTGTCGGCGATGTTTATTGCCTCACGGGCCATCGGGCGGCACGGCCCGGATAAAATGGCCGTGCCTTGCGGGCGGGCGGCACGGCCGAAAACGGCCCATGGGCCGTGCCTTGGGCCGGGGCAGGCACGAGGCACGGCCGCACGCCCGCGGCGGTAGGCACGGCGCCCGAGGAGGCACGACGCCGCGCCGGGCCAAGGCACGGCCCGCCGGGCCAACGGGCCGCATGGCACGGCCCGGTGGCCATATATACTTATCGCCACCGGCCACGACGTTTAGGTAACCAAAAGATTCGTTTTGTGGTGATATTTTTACTTATTTGTCACTATTGTTCAATCTTGATTATTGACGTGATTAGGCCGCCTCAATGGGGTTTCATGGAAGGTTTCATGCACATTAAATAGGGTGCTACATCAGCTTTTTGTATGAAACTGGAAGGAGAGAGAAGAAGAAAGTTTCATGGGCACGAAACGAGTCCGCGTTGTTTCCAAAACATCGGAAACGATGTGAAACGAGCGTTGAGAGCTTTCTGCGTTTCATCCCGATTTCTTCTTCCTCGAGCCGCGCCAGACCCCGACGAACCTGCCCCGTCTCAACCCTGCCCACGACGCTCTGGCCGTGAGCACCACCGCCTGCAGCCGCGCCGCCGCGAAGCTCTGCCGGTCGTAGTCGCGCCGCCCGCCGCGGTAGCGCTCCACCGCATCGCGCGCGTTAAATCGCGTTCGCGCTCCGCCATCCGCAGTCGCCTTGATGAACGGGAGCGCGCGACGGCTGGTTTCGCCGCGAGCGCCGCGATGGGCGGGCTCCGCGAGCGCCGGCCGTGAGCCGGCTGGCCGCCCGCGGAGCCAAGCGGGAGCGCCGCGACGGGCTGATTCCGCCCGCGAAGCGCCCGCGATGGCGTGATTGCCGCGACGAGCGGGGCTCCGCAAGCACCGGCCGCGAGTCCGTTAGCCATCCGCGAGCGCCGAGGGGGAGCGTCGCGACGAAGCCTGCCGCGAAGCGCCGGGCGAGCTCCCCGTGCGCCGAAGCGGTAGCGTCCTCCGCCCGGCCGCGGGTTCCCAGTAGCGCGAGCCTTGCCGATGTCAGGCGGGCGTCGGGCATCCTCTACCGAGCTGGCTATCATGCTCTGTCGAACGAAGACGAACACAATGGTCTCGTCATGTTCCTGTGTCGTCTCTCGTCATGTTTACTATCATGCTTCTGTGTCGTCTCTGGTCATGTTTTCTGTCGAACAAACAAATGGTCTCTTCATCAATTCAGTTGGGCGGGCTCCGTCGATCACCGGAAGTGGCTCCGCCGCCTGCTGGGGAGCGGCGTCGGGCAGGCTCCACCTGCTGCGGCGCCGCCGGCGCTGGTTCACCTGCAGCGCGAGCTTTGCCGATGGCGGGGCTTCTCCTGTGCCCCCAAGCCTTCCAGCTGTGGGGGAACAGGGAAACAGAGAGATGTGGGACCATGAAAGACTAAAACAACATATGAAATTGTGCAATGAAACAATGCATTGTTGGAAGAGGTTGATTTCATATTATGTTTTATGTCTTGGAAACCGAAAGATGAAACTATGCATTGAGACTGGCCTTATATGTGTAAGAGTGGTGCAAACCGGAAGGAAAAGCAGTCCCCTGCTGCCGGCGGATCAAAAGCTAGGTGTCTTGCTATTTTCACCATGCATGTTTAGGTGTTTGTGGCCTCCCACCCGTCTGCAATGAATGGTAAGAAATGGAGAGATTTACCTGCATGGTCCTGCAGAAAAAAGTTTCTTTCTTGTACAATCTGTTTTTCTTTTTGTACAACTTTTGTTTTCTTAAAACTTACTTTCGTAGTTCTAAAACAAAATATCATTACTTATATGGCCTTCCGTCTGCATTTCAGCCCACTTAATAGTGTTAACTGAAGAGTAAAAATACCGTTTTTTTAGCTTAAAAAAAAAAAGAAAATTAGTATATTTTTGCTTTTTGTATATACTACTTTTAAAAGTGTACTTGATGAAATACTCCAAATATAATATGTTGTCATGTATACCTAATACCCTACTGTTATGTGTCAAATTGTTTGTCAAATATTACTCTAAATATAAACAATAGAACTTATATTTTTTTTTTTTGTTTGCTAAGGATTAAATTGTCTTTTTATCCTTCAGTTAACATCATTAAGTAGGCTGAACGTAGAGAAGGCCACATAGGTTATGAAATTTTGTTTCAGGGCTATAGAAGTAAGTTTAAAAAAAAAGACCATACAAGAAAAAGACATTTTTTTCAAAACAATATAGGTAAATCTCTCAAAGAAATGTTATCTCCATCTTCAAATAATCAAACTTCTAGAATTGTTTTAAGACAAACTCTTTTTTAAATTTAACTAATTTATAAAAAAAATAATATTTATTATGACATCAAATAAATAAATTAGGAAAATATATGTAATGATATATCTAATTATATACGTTAATTTAGTGTCATAAAATATTGGCGCTCATTTGTATAAATTTAGTTAAATTCAAATGTATTTGTTGGTTCTAAGTTCCAACCAAGCGCTTGTTGCCGACTGCCCAGAAATGCAAAACCAAGGAGAATACAAGAGAATGAAGCACATTTATTGTGATTCATATGGCGCCAACATTTCTGTGGGATTTTGACAAGAGACCTCGGTATATAGTGGCTCGATCGGTAGAAATGCTTAGGTCTAGCGCGCGATGTACCATTTGTTTTTATAACAAAAAGGTATATTATAATAAATTTCTTTATGGTCTACTCGGTGATACCAATTAAGTCTCAATCCCCACTGGCTCACACATTCATGTCTAATATGAATCATCCTTCACACTCAAAGCTCACGTATCCATGTCTACCTAGTTCTGATACGAATCATCTTCCACCCAAAGCTATCATTGCTGACTAAAGCCATAAACCAACAGTGATATATCACTACCGATTCAAACCATAAACTGGCATTGATAGAGACCATTACGTTATACATACCGTCAATTTTTAGGGACCCCTAGTTTGTTTTTTTATTTTCGAGTTAAAAGCCACTAGCGAAGGGACGACAGTGACAGTGAAGGCCTATATCGACCAACTTACTACTACCTGGATAAAATGAAGATTCCTAATTAACCGGATAGTTGCTTGTTCTCAAAAAAACCTAATTAACCGGATAGTTGCTTGTTCTCTTTTTTTAGAATTACACAACACACATGCACACTCGAATCTTCAAAGGACTAAGCCGGCAGATTTAGAGATTTTCCACTGGAGCCTCATCGTCGCTTAATAACACCGATAAAACCTAGAAAAAACCCAGAAAAAAGGTGTGAGCACCAAGATTTGATCCTAATGGATAATGTCCCATTAAATTGTCCTACCACTAGACCACCAACCCATCTAATGCTTAATGGCCAAGTATCCGGTGGTATATATATACATTGAAACATCTGTCTGTCGTTTTCACCAAAGATCATCTTTCTGCACTTTAGAGAGAAAGAGAGAGAGACCCATCTTTATAGAGTTTCAAACTATCACGCAACATACCTTATCTTTTTTTTGTCAAATCTGATGTTATTGATTTAGTGAACTTATGGCGGAGATCCATTTCAAAATCCTTTTCAACAACAACAATTAAAGTGGTGGCAAGTTTCAGACTTGGTTGGAGAACGGCACTTTTAGCTACAGAACTTGCATCAGTGGGTCTCCCTTTTTTGTCAATTTTGGTCTCCGTTAGTTCAAAACAATACAAGTAAGATCAAACACAACTGAAAAGCCCAATTAGTTCAAAACAATACAAGTACAAGATCAAACAACTAAAAAAGATGATATCAAATTGTTTTAAAAGAATGTGAGGAGCCTCTATTTGCAACACAACTAAAGAACCATTATCAATTGTTTTACTTCCTCTATCCCTGAAAGTTTCAACTTCTAGAGTTAAGTCAAACTTTTTAAATTTTGATCAAACTTTTTAGAAAAAAATATTAAGATTTATGGTATCAAATTAGTACCATTAGATTTATCATATAATATATTCTTATAAGATACTCATTTTATATTATATATATTGATGCTCTTTTTCTTTAAAATTGGTCAAATTTTAAAAAGTTTGGCTGGCATGGATTCTAGGAGTTCAAGCGCTTTCAGGGATAGAGAGTAAAAGAATGTTGAGCCAGTCCTTGGTAAAAGTCCCAATTACAAATGAGTTTAGCGATATATTAACTAGATTATGCTGATTATTTGTTTTCCGCTGAGCTATGTTAGGGGTTCTATTTTTTAGGGGACTTCTTAGGTTAGCCAAATAATATTTAAAATTATTATCAGATTGTGTCAAATATAATAATAACAACAAAAAAGGTAAATTGCAGGATCATGACCATGATCCAAAACCACTATCTCGCAACTGATTTATTATTCATCCATTTAACAAAATGAATGTCCTGCTAGTTGCTTATTACATATAGGTCCAAAAGCTTGCTACTGCTAGAACCTACTGCTAGCCTCTAACTATCATCTAGACGACAGGCTTGTCCGGCATCTCGTTGCCGGTGACGAAGTGCGCGAAGACCTGGCTGGCCTGGACGGGGGTGATCATGGGCACCATGTGGCCGGCGCCGCGGACGGTGACGAGGGTGAGGCCGTCGTAGACGAGCGTGTAGCCGCCGACCTGGTCGGTGGTGAACCACTCGCGCCACTCCTTGACGGTGGCGAGGCCCAGCTTCCGCAGCGAGTAGCGCGTCGAGGTGACCGGCACGCGGTCGTCCGTGTCGCCGCTGAGCACCCACACGCGGAGCTTGGCGTCCACCAGCTGCTTGATGGCCGGCAGCGTCGACGGCGGCGAGTCCGTCCAGTTGGTCAGCGCGTCGCTGCAGGGCTGCCAGTTGTAGGGGATCCCGGTGACGTTGGCGTGCAGCGCCTTCTGCACGTCGGCGCGGTTCAGGTAGTCGAACACGTGGTAGTCCACGCACGGGTCGTACGTGTTGTACGGCATCCCCCGGTGAACCTTCTGCATAGGATAGCATAGGGCACAACACATAAAATATCAGGCATCAACTACTTGTTGCAATGCTTGCTTGTAGTTGTAGACTTGTAGGTGATAGATCGATCGATCGACGAAATAGAAAGCATCGACTGATCTTACAGCGAGCGGCGTGTTGGCGAGCTTCCATGAGCGGCGCAGGGCCGCCAAGGAGGAGGAAGATGATGAACTGGTGCGGCTGGCGTTGGCCATGGCGTCGGTGCAGGCCGGGGTGTAGAGGCTGTAGAGGTCGATGTCCTTCATGACGCGGAAGAAGACGTCCCATGCCTGGAGGCACTTGTTGCTCTCATTGCCGTCGTCGGGGAATTTGCACTCCTTCTTGATGGCGTTGTAGACTTCGTCGGAGATGACGGCGTGGTCCCACGCGTAGTCGGCGAGGCCGCGGTCGTCGGAGCTCGAGTCGATGGCCGCGTTGCCGATCATGATGCCCTTGAGGTTGATCCGATCCTTCCTGTGCGCCTTCTTATTGCCCTCCAAGATCTTGACGCCAAGCTGAGGAATGTAGTGCCCTGCCATAGATTCATTGCTCCATGTGTGATGAATCTATCATCTATAACTGGCATACATCTGCTATGTATAATAATTACATACCGGCGTAGCTCTCCCCGACGAGGTAGAAATCGTGGCCCTTGAACTGCGGGAACCTCTTGAACCAGTTCACCAAGAACGCATGAGCGTCCGTCGCTGTTCAGTTCACATGGAGATGAATGCATGAATGTCATGTACTCGGAAATTAATTCATGAACACGACGGTCGATCGAGAATAGCGCAGAACATATGTAGGATATATATATATACCATACCAGTGAGCTCATCGCCAAATTGGGTGAGATCCTTGGTGGTGTTGGTGTAGGAGAATCCAACACCAGCAGGGGATTCCACGAACAGGAGGTTGGCATCTCTGTTCCATGAGTAGGGGTTGAGGCTGATCTCTGGCTTTCCCTTCTGCACCAAGAATGGACCCAGCTCCTCCAGTGCTCCATATCCCACCGACGAGCATCCCGGTCCTGCATGCATTCATGATATGCATCACAGATCGATACATACGTAGATAGATATAAGTAAAAACAGATGATCGGAACAGTATAAGCGTAGATTAAATCTACAGCTAGCAACCACAACCACCATATGAATAACGAACAAATATGAATATGCATGCCACTATACATATATATGAATAACGAACAGATATATATGCATGCAGATCAATCTATATCTACTGCCTGGCACTGGACAAAACTGATGACGAATGTACCTCCGTTGAGCCAGAGCACGAGGGGCTTGTGCTCGACGTCATGCGCGGCCTCGAAGAACCAGTAGAAGAGGGCGCGGCCGTGGGACTCGTTGGCCGTCACGTAGCCGGCGAACTGCTGGAACCCGACCTCCGACGGCTGCCCCGGCAGGTTTTCCACACGGTCAGCTTCCTGAAGGTCAAACACGTCCTCATAGTCCCCGCGGCCCACGTGGCCCTTGGGGTGCCGCACGGCCGCCGCCGTAGTCCATAGGCCGGCGACAAGGAGAAACGCAAGCACGAGGTGTTTGGTGAGCGGCATTGGCAAAGATTGTTGTTTTGTTTGCGCGGTGTGCTAGTCGATGTTGTTGGAGTTCTTTTGAGCCCTGCCATGTATTTATAGGCGGCAGGCAACCGCCCGTATACGGCGGCAGTTAAGATTACACAGGTGAAAAGATAAATGTAACAGATACTTCTACTAGTAGATAAGTACAATCTCAACAAACCATGCATTATTCTTTTTTTTTTTTAAAAAAAAATCTTCTCTCTTCATCTAAAAAGCTTCTCGAGTAATCTCCACGGCATAAACAAAATGTCCGCTAAAAAGAATCTAGCGATCGGACTGCTGGAAAGGACTGAAAAAAGAAAACTACCACCACAACAAAAATCCCCCGCTCCACCGGAGTCCGCATCGCGGCTGCCACACCTCCCGCCGCTGCGCGCGTCCCCGCGCGGGTGGCTCGCCGAGGCACCGCTCGCCGGACATGACGACGCCGTAAGTGCAGCGGGAAGTCCAAGATCGACGTGTTCACGTTGCCCGCTGGGGGACATGGACACCGAGGCATCGACGACGTGGAGGTGGGCATAGCACGATGCAGCGGCAGATGATCTTGGAGATGAGCATAAAGAGCACGTAGCAGTTCAGCGCGTCGCTAGCCAAAATGCAGCTGCGGAGCGAGCTCGGCCGCGAGAACGGCGGCGGAGCATACTGCGTGTCAGTCTGCACATGTGGAATATACTCCAGTACGTACTCCTACAGCATAGTCTGCTGGTGGCCGTCACCGGCCACTACTACAGGATGGGCTTTTAATTCGGGCTCCAAGCCCCTTTAGCCCCGGTTATAGGAACCGGTCCTAACTTGCACGTACCGACCATCTGAACTCTACCGCAGCACGTGACATATAAGAGATACACTTTCCTTTTAGATTCGCTCTGGAAGCACCTTTAGTCCCGGTTTGAGACACAAACCGGGACTAAAGGTCCCTTTAGTCCGGTTCGTGTCTCAAACCGGGACTAAAGGGTCTACCTTTAGTCCCAGTTGGTATTACCAACCGGGACTAAAGGTTAAGGACCTTTAGTCCGTGTTGGTAACACAAACCGGGACTAATGGAGACCCTTTAGTCCGGGTTGGTAATACCAACCGGGACTAAATCATTTTTAGTCCCGAACGCAAAATTTACAGGGACTACAGCTCATTTACCGCATCGACGAAAGACCCTTTTTTGTAGTAGTGGGCCGGCCACAGTGCACCTGCAGGCTGCAGCCTTTAGTCCAGGCCGCCCAATTAAACCGTCTGCTTTTCGATGCAGCGATGATTAACTTGTACTAGTACATACTTGCTTCGCCTACGAATGCAAGTGTGACTGAAACGATCCGATTTTTCACGAAGGGAAAATCTACATAGTCGAAGTGTAATACGACCTTTTAAATCATATTACCCATATTCCAGTCGATAATCAAATCCATACATCGATAATAGAGTGCAAATAGAAAGGTTTACGATAACTTATTACAACGCCAACAGGCGTGAATCACAGAATAGCATCAACTAGAACAGCTTGAGGGTACGGAAGCAACTTCTATCCAACGACTTGAGCGTAGCGACGAAACCCCCAACCATCGAATCCTTCGGAGTTGTAAGCCTCCTCAGAACCTGCGTGCCAAAGTATCAGTACGATATGTACTGGCCACATTTCCACCCTATACCTTGCTATGCTTTGTGGAACTGGATGCAATATGGTTATGTCAAAAGAACCTATATTTGGCTGTGGTTTTTCCTATGCAATATCTGTCAAGTGTAATATATTATAAGTATGTATATAGTTTAAGTTTAACACCACATCCACACACCATCCATCCTTCCATCCATCCCATACCACCCATCCACCTCATCCACCACATCTCATCTTACTCGTGTCGACAGGCCAACTCCTACTCGGCCTGCCTCAACGGTCCTCGACCGGCTCTATCTCACAACATGGGGGAGAAAAGAAGGACTCATCTCCTATCTAGTGAAGCAGGTCTCCAGGAAAGGTCCATAGCCGACAAGTCGGCATATATATCGATCGATTAACCATGACACTCTGCAGAGGTTTACATACCCATAAGATTAGCCATCCTAGGAGTCATGACCTCCTAGGCAGAATTCCGGCTACTTGCTAGCCTAGAGCGATGCCATCCTACCACTCAGCCCTAGGTCAACCCGGAGAACCGGCACGCTGAGACTAGGGGAGGCAGCACCGGGCCCAACAAGTGGTACTGCCGACTCGAACGGTACAGAAACTTCCGACATCTATACCGCCCTCCCTATCACCTCGCAACCTAGCAGTAATGGCACCGCTCTACCAAGTAGTCCAGCCGTCTCCCTTCCCATTAGGGAGCGAGTGGGAATGTAAGGGATTTCCGGTGAGTCTGAGTACTAGTAAGTCCTTAGGGCTGACCAAGCTAGACATTTTCATCAGGTTTACCATTTTACGTGCCACCACAGCACCCTTGTCCTGGGCTCCACATCTCAACAGGCTCACACCTAGGATCCCACCTCACACATCACATCACATATACCCGCCACAGGTATTCATCTCATAGGATGTCCAGGTCACATCACACGGCAAGACTCGCCTCAAGCTCATCACACATTCCAGCTCGGTCGACACAACCCTCACCCTCCACTCACCCAAGACACACAGCACACTCACCATCCATCAGGTTTAGGTTGGCACCACGTGCCTTAGTCATATATAATAGTTTTCACCACGCATCACATCAAGATATAAAGCGTAGTAGAGATCAAAATAGTAATCATGATAGCATGTGTGTGTCTAGCCTAACATGTTGGGGTGAGCGGGGGCAAGGTTGCGTCAAGATAATGGCAATCAAGAAGTACTACCATGCAACCCTAATCAAGTGATAGCAACAAATATTTTAAAGCACTAGCAAGACTACTCATTTGCAATGCGTAATAGGATCTACGAGAAGTGGATGGAATGTGGCACCTTCAGAACGATCATCTTCCAATTCCTCGTTGTAGTCACGATCGTACTCATCACGTTCCTCCTCTATCTCTGAAATGGCACAAATATAGCCACGTTAGCGACTCCTATAGATAGCACAAAGAACAACTGAATAACGAAAAGATCCAAATGCACTCAAACATAGGTTCATAGCGTAGAACTCGATTTTAGATGAATTTAGAGATTTGGTTCACCAAATTTGGAGCTCGTATGAATTAGTTATGATTTTCCGAAGTTTAACCAATTTTCTAAAAAAAGAAAAAGGGCCAAAAGTCCCTATGGGTGACACATGTTAGTTGCTGGTTGGTCCACTTGGCTCTGCTGACGTCGGCATGACATCATCAGGGATCACTGGTGGGATGACGTCAGCATGACGTCATGATGATGTCATCTTGTGGGCCGGGCTTGGGCCGCCACATGTCAGTCTGTGGTGCAGACACGCCAACGATTGGATCAGGGCCGGGCTCGTGGTCTATAGCTCATGAGTCCATGATGGACTCACGGTTACTGGTCTATACGCTGTAGGCGCGGTGCCTCGTGGACCGGGTCCATCTCTTCCCTCTCTCTCTCGGGTCCACATGCACCAGGTGCACGACGCTCTACTCCTCTCCTCTTCTCTCTTCTTCGGCGCGGTCGCGACGAGCCTGCCGGCCGGTGAGCTCACGCGCAGGGCACTGCGGCGGTTGCTATCTCCAATTGACGAGTGCAGCAGCTCCGGGAAGGCTAGGCGGTCACGGCGGGTCCATCTGTGGCGGCTGCAGAGCTTCAGTTGGGGCTAGCCATGGTGGTGTGGCTCGACGATGGCGGCGCAAAGCGTGGGCAGAACCGTGGTGCACTCCGTGGCAAATTGAGGGTATGGATCGCTAATTGGCACTCCCGGTACTTCGCTCAACTTCGCCGTCGGCGACCATAAGAGCTCAACGATGGTGGTTCGGTGGCGGCGGCTCCGGTGGGCTCTTGGCGGTGACGACGAACGGCGGCGACAGTCCGTAGGCTATTCTAGGTCCAATTTAGTGTGTAGTCAGTCGACTCGTGTCCTTGGGTTGCAGATAGGCTCGCCCGCCCGGCGACTCAATCCACGGCGGTGCTCACGGTGCGACGGCAGCCATGGCGGGTCCTCAGCGGCTCGGTGTTCACGCGGACAGGGCAAGGGAAAGGCACAAGGGCTCTGTCGGGCGCGTCACTGGGTTCATGGGGTCTCGTCATAGCACAGCGGCTGGTGTGGCTTGGAACAGTGGCGTCAAGGTGGTGCTCCGCAGCGGCGCTGCCGCGCTCTGGAACGCGCTCGCGGCGGCATGGCTTCGTCCAGGTGGCTCGGATAGGGGCTTCTGCAGGCGCGAGCGTGCGTACGACATGTACTACGGCGAGGCGGAGATGGTCCCTTGGTTCTCGGCGTCCCCGGTGGCGTGGTGCTTTTGAACGGAGGCTCGCCACCGCGTGGCATGACCACAGCGTCGTCGCGGCGGCCATACGGTGGCTCGGCTCGCTGTCATACGTTTAGTCGGGTCCGTGTCACCGGGGATAGTCCATGTGTGCGCGTGCGAGTGTTCCTGAGCCGGTGATGGCTCTGGCCTGCGCGCTCCGGCGGTGGAGCGCCATGGCCGGAGAAGGGCGGGGTTGGAAAAGAGGAAGCGGCGGCGCTCACCTCTGTGCTAGGGTAGAAAGGATAGCGGTGCAATGAGAGGCGTTGCGATGTCGGAGTTGTGCCGCGGCGTGCCGCTTGCCGACGCGGGTGTTGCTGGCGTTGCCTTCCGTTCCGGTGATCGCGAACGGCTCCGGCGGCGGCAGTCGGTCCGGCGGCCTCCCCCTCTCGGCTTCCTCCTCCTCTCCTTCTCTTCTCGGTGCGGTGGGGTTAGGTGGATGCCGCAATGTGGCGGCGAATGGCTTGGGAAGCCCTAGCGCGTGGGTCGTAGTACTTATAGGCAAGTGGGTTGGCAATGGCGTCGGACGGGCGGTGATCGCGGCCTCTGTGTGATCAAACGGCGCCGAGCTGCTCTAGAGGTCGTGGCGCTGCTTCATGGGACCCAATTGGCAGCGTGCACGGCCAATTTTGCTTGGCATCGAAGGAAGAGGGCGAGCGGGCGAAGTACGGCAGCGGCGGGCGGTGCTCTGCGTGTGCGCGCGCTAAGGGGCCCCGCGGTCACGTGTTGTGCGTGACCCGTGGGTCCCTTGGCGCAGTGAGTGTAACACCCCAAATATTTGAACCTTTTCGAAAATAAGTAAAAATTTGAACCTTTCAAATTTTTTTCAAAAACTCTTTAGCCTTGACGTGTTCAAAGTATAGGACTAGTGTGGCATAGCATACAACCCACCCCATGCATTTTGAATTCAAATCCATTCAAATTCATAAGCACATGCATCTAGAAAATGGGAAATAAAATAGAAAAAGGAAATAGAAAAGGAAAAGGAGCTCGGGCTCCATCTCCCCATCCGGCCCAAAGAGCCCGCCACCCTCCCTTTCTCTTCTCCCCCCCCTCTCTTTCTTTCCGCGTGGGCCGGCCCAAAGAACGGCGGCCGCCAAGGCCCGCGCACAGCGCCGCCGCTCTCCCTCTCTCAGCGCCCGATGACAAGCGGGCCCCGCTGTCATCATCATCGTCGACCTCCCGCCAGCGAGAGGGACAGCCGCGAATATCAGCGTCGACGCCGCCTCGGGCTCGCCGTTACCGCCATCACCCGCCCGGCGAGTGGATAAGGATGTCGACATCCGGAGCACGCCGCGCCTCCCTCTCTCCTTCTCCCTTTCCCTCTTCTCTCTCTCCCGCGCCTTCTCGCTGACACGCTGCCACCGCCGCTACCCAACGACGCTTGGATGAGCACACCTATGGTTAGCGCCCGCGCACTGCCGCACTGTGGCGAACCGCCTCCACGAATTCAAACTTGCGCGCGCTCGGGAAGCCTCGACGGCGAAGAAATATCTCCCCGCCGAACCGCCATTGCCGGCCTATAAATAGGCCCGACCGGCGCCCCTCCGTCCTCGCCCTCACCACTCCGAGCTCCGCTAGGGGAAGGAACACTCTCTCTCCCCCTCCATTCCTCCTCTTCTTCGCTCTCTCGAGCTAGAGCTCGATTGCCCCGACTCGGGAGCAACCGGCGCCATTAGAGCCGCCGCCGAAATTCAAGCTTGTTGCTGCGCCATTGGCCGATTGGGTTCGAGGTGAGCTCCCAGAGCCTCTCCTCCACCTTTTCCTCCCTCCAATTCCTTCCCTCTCTCTCCGTGTTGCTCCACCGGGTGTGCCGCTTTCCGCCAAAGCACCATTGCCGCGAACACCGGCCGTCGTGGCTCGGTTGGACGACCTAGCCTCTCTAACTCCTTCTAGCCGCCACCACCGCCCGCACGCACACACAATGCGGGCGATTAGAATACCTTACCACACGCACTCTACACTACGCGGCGCCGCCCGCATGGGAACCTCCGGCGGGCCACCACCACCAACGTGAGGCGTCACCGTCGCCCGCTTGAGCACACCTTGAGTTGCGGCTCGGTCACCCAGCACCGCCGTGCGCTCTTTCTCTCCCTCTCCAGGGGCGTTTGCCGCCGGCCAAGGCAACTCTCGGCGAGCCATCCTCCCCTCTCTCTCTGTTTCGGCCACCCTCCCCCTTTCCTTCTCTCTCACTAGCACTTGCGGGGTCCATGATTAGCAGCCACGCGCAGCGCCCCCTCCGCGCCGTCCCTCTTCCTCCCCCTTTCTACCAGCGGTAGCGTGGGACCCAAGGCCAACGGCGTCAGCATCAGTGCAAGATCCCATGCCGTCACCCACTTCCCCTCTCTCTCTCTCTCTCGCACGTGGGCCAGCGGGCCGGCGCAGATCCAACGCCCAAATCCACACCGCCCGGCCCCACCTGTCATACACACATACCTGATACACAACACCCTTCGGGTACACTAAAGAAAATGGCTAGGTGCACCCTGAAGTGTACGTAGTAGTATTTCTCCATTTTCTAGTGTTAGGAAAATTCCAGAAAAATTTGTAAATAAACTACTTGACATGTAGAATTTAATCATGTAGTTTTCACACTAATCCATGCATTTTTAATTGCAAACCAAAATTCTATTTAGTAATTAGGTTTTAAATAAATTAGAATAAACTTTGAAAATGTATAACTTTTTGCATTTTTAACTCCGATTTAGGTCAAACCACTTTCTAAATTCTTCTAAAATCATGCTCTACGCATTGCATCTAGTGCCACTACCTAGTTCTATACTTGCATGTATGTGTTTCTTTTTATCCTTTAGCGGTAGTCTTACCCAGATAGAAAATCCACAAACCTGCAGGAGGACGAGCATCGGGACACCGAGGACCCGGACACGTCGCGGACATCGACGGTGTTGACCACGCAGGCAAGTCCTAATTTCCACCCTTCTACCATCCTTCTAACCTACTTA